>JAGFPH010000737.1:83326-106564 GCA_018207615.1 Philaenus spumarius
CATTTCGTATAGTATTAAAGTAAATTAAATTCTCTATCTAGTAGACAGTGCTAGTTTGTCTTTGTTCGAGGGGAAAAATTAGTAAACTGCGATAGTCAGCTGTAAGCTGCGGTTTGTTTACGTCTGCATTAATTACACGCAGTCGTTTAATTTGTTCGAGGTTAATGTTTATTAACGCGATTTATAATAATTGTGATATTATTTTTTTAGTTAATACTTCAATTTAGTTTATGAATTAGTTTATTTCACTTAGATTAGAGGTTGTTGTAATAGAAATTTTTTAAATGAATAACTTTCCTGAGAAATTTATACATGGTTACAAATTCAATTGAAATGTTGTTGCCTTTACGTTTCAAAGAAAGAGAAGGCTTAAGTACAAAAGCCTAAATTGCATTTAAAATTTTAATCACAGACATTAAACATTTTGCAGGTTAATTTTGTTAAAAAATCTAACAACTGGAGCTTAATAGAGGATCTATTATTAGTATTAACAAGCCTATTGCGGAATAAAACGCTCAGAAAAAAGCTAAGGTCAAAAGCCAGATTCGAACCTAAGTCATCCAGAACTGAGCTACTGAAAATCAGCTGCTCTATCGACTAAGGCAAATTATATGAAATTTCATGTGAACAAGGTTATGCAAATTAACTTTCCTGTAAAAATACACATCTCTACAATTTTTCAACAATATAAATATAAACCAAACTATGAATATACTTTCTGATTCAAATAAAAATAAGCAATGTTATTTTCAAATAAATATTTTTAACTACGTAGAAATGTTTTGAAACAATCCCACGTGAATTATTTTTATTTCAGGTAAAAACACACTGCAAGCTGAGCGGAGTGGAGCGGTTAAATCAAAACCACGTTTTTGTTAATGAGGCAATACACATTGAGAGCGTAGCATAGAGCAGCGCAGCGGATTGCCATAACCTCATGGTTTTGAGTAATTGATAGCAGAGGTGTATGTGAGAACGCCGTCGTGGATGGCGAAACACAAACTTCACCACAATCGAGGTACAATTGAGAAGCTGTGGGATGGAGTTGCAAAAGCTTTGGATACTACAAGCCAAGTTTTATTTTATTGAGGATGTAGCACTACCTACAATTTCGTTATTTGCGACACAGATTAGGTAGAATACGAGTAAAAAAGTTTGTTATTTTTTTTGCCACAACATCCATTTTAAATAACAGTTTTCACTTAGCAAAATCTTCCAAGGCAGCTTTGACAACGACATCTTAGAAAATGCGCTGCGGTGGCAAGTGTGAAACACCATCCGCTCCCTCCCAAATACGCTCCGCTACGTTTGCAGTGTGTATTTACCCTTAGTGCAGCATCTTTGATTTTTTTAAAAAGAAATTATACATTTTTTATAAAACACTAAAAAAATGACTAAAAATTAATTTTAAACATAAATCTTAATTACCTACAATATAAACCATATACTATATTTAGATTATTTATCTTTTTAATAGCGTACAAAATTGTATTTTGACTGAAATATTACCTAATTACATTTGTAGAAGAAAAAATGTAAATTGAAAAAAGTTTACAAATCCACGATATATAAATTGAACAATTAATGCGAGAACAATACGTATTTTAAATTGCACCTGTTAGTGTAACAATATTTATAATTTATTTAATATTAATGAATTACAGAACTAAAACCACAAACACACGACTACTGGAAGAAAAAAGTGTAAAAAATAGTTTACATATTGTCTCTAAAAAAATGTAACGATTAATCCAAGAAAACTCGTATTTTTAAAACTAATATTTAGTTTTTATTTCAATAAAGTACATATAAAAAAAAGCACTAACTTATTTATACTGCAAAATAAATTACACCGGTAAAGTAACATCATAAATTTTATATTTCAAAGATTTACAGAACTCATCCTACAAATACAAAACTTATACTAATCTTAACATTGTTAATAAAGGTTTCTGTAATTTAAATTAAATATATTACATTTCCAATCAGTATTAGTTGAATAATTTGTTACAAAGTACATAAAAAACACAAATTGAAATTAGACAGAGGAAAATAAAGTTTTGTACCACTGTATTTATGTAACCTTAATCATTAAAAAAAAGTTAACAAACACATTTAAAACAAAGAGAAACGTGTATATATTGTGAACGTGTTGTTTTACTTTCAAAGGGAAAAAATGTGTACATAAAACATTGACAGAAATATCAGTTAAAAATAATAATAAACTCTTAACTGTTTAGACTATTTACTATAAACAAATTGCTCAGTTTGAAATTCACCAGAGTACGATTGCGCCAAACTTGTTCGCAAACACGCAAACGTACAAACTGTTCTGTAGCAATTTGTTTAGTTCAGGCAATTTGACGGTTTATTGTACTTGTAACAACCATAGTCTGTAACAAAACTAGACGTTTCATTTATTAGCTGCGCGTCTCAAGTTTATTTCCCTTGGAATTCGGTGGCACAACTTTTTCTTCTGAAAAAATTAACCGCAAAGTAGGAGACTGAACCCCTTTTCTCCCAATGTTAAACCTGTGTGCTCCGGTAATGGGTAGGAGGGTTATCCTCTTGTCTGGACGGCTTCCGTTCCCGTTTAGCAAACAGACTACCCAAGAAGGACTGCTGGTGCGTCGGGTGTTTGCCTTGGGTCTTGTTATATATATTCTGCGGAGAAGAGTCTCTGCTGACCGTACTCGCGCAGTTCGACTGGAAGGAGACTGACATGCCCGAATCCAGAGAGCCTACACTGCCTCGTCTCTGAGCTTTCTCTCCTACAACTAGATCCAGGACAGTTCCTATCACACTCAATTCAAAAAATTATAAAGGGCATTTTAACTGGGAACAATGTTGGGCAACAGGTAATTTAAAGAACTCGTCCAGATCGAGTGTACAGGTGCACAAACATTGTAGAACAAAAAAGCATTACTACCAATCTCCCCGGTTATCGGGAAATAAACATGTATGTTGTATTCGGACTTTCTAAACATTTCTTTTCTCTGACTTGTTTTTTTACATGCGTAGAAAGATTTTATAGTAATAATATTGAAAACATACAGATAAAGTAATACATATTTAAAAACACATTTTCTTTCAGATATATACAGTAGAACTCCAATTATCCGAATCAAATTGGGAGCGGACCCTAGTCGGATAATCAAAAATTCGGACAATTGGATTTTTTCAGAAAAAAGGGTCTATTCTAAGATTTTTGGGACTGGCTTCGCATTTATGCGACTGGAGTAAACTATCCGCACATACTACGGTTGCGTATACACGTTTTATAACTGTAATGTTTGAGTACTATCATCGTGTTAACGCGACTAATATAATTCTTTTACTGGCATTTACTAAAATCTATTAGCTTTAAAATGAACTATTTCGACTATCGATAGGAGGTACTAGCTAACAGTAGAAAATAGAGAGAATAAAATCATGTTGCCAGACCGTGTTTACTAGGTTTTGTCGAAGCCTATTTTGAAAAATGAATTGGGAATATATGCTTTATCCAAAAATGAAATTTTATTATCACAAATTGTAGAGCATAAATCATAGAATTGAACTGTATACTTGAAAATGTTAAAATAACCTTATTTTATAAACATATTATATATTTCACTTTGTTTCACTAAATTACAAGTAAAACAAACCTCTCGCTAGCGCTAGGCATACAAAACCAGACGCATTGTCCCATGCTTGAAATAACCTAGTATAAGCATGAATTAGGATTTAGACTATGTTAGTCCCAAAAAGGTTAATTCATTACTGTATGTATGTTGAAAATGGGATAACAAATCTACTATATTTTTAAATAAAAAGAGCCTTTAACTAAATGAAAAAGTAACACTTTTACATGTTAAGCGTACGTACATAAATGAATGTCATTGCTTGTTGAACATCTCGGTCAAAGTAAACTGTTTGACTGTATTAATCGGTTTGACACCGGGCATCTACACTAGCTTCGCGGAGGGAAGGACAATAGCGCGCGTAGACACAATCATTATTTTGCAATCGCAGTACGTTCCCGTCTTAATTTTTAACTTCCCGCTAAGAAAATTGAAAATTTTCTAAAATCGGGAAGTTATTGGTTTCCCCCCGTTTTTCGAAAATCGAGTATTCATCAGATCTCGACGTTTTGAGGTCCTAGGAATCTTCCCTGACCACTCCCGAGAGGGTGTCACCCTGTCTGTATGTATGTATGTGTGTGTGTGTGTGTGTATGTAAGTATGTAACCCGTTTATAACTTTGAACGGCTTAACCGATTGGATCCTACCAAACGGCGTTCTAAAGAGTTCCATCAAACTTAGATTTCCTGAAAATTTCAACTAATTAATAAAAATTTTTCAAATCAGGTTTTTTTGGAATAACTTTTAAACGGCTTTACCGATCAATTCCAAAATCTAATCAGCTTTTAACCTTGAAAAGCGACGTCGATTGCTATTAGTCCGGTCAAAATCGGTTAATTCGTTCGTGAGATATCGTGAACAAAAGAAAATAAAAAAAAGTGTTTTTTCTCAATTTCTCCGAAATTTTTCATCAGAAAAATTTTTGTTGTCGATTCTTTCAATGGACTCGAAAAACTGCATCGATTGCCGCAAATCGCATAAAAATCAGTTGATTCATTCGCGAGATATCATGAACGAAAGAAAATCAAAAAAAGTGTTTTTCCTCAATTTCTCCGAAACTTTTCATCTGAAAAATTTTTGTTGTCGATTCTTTCAATGGACTTAAAAAACTGCATCAATTGCCGCAAATCGCATAAAAATCGGTTGATTCATTCAAAAGTTATGGCAGTTCGAAATTTCCAAAAATAGTGTTTATCAAACTTTCATCATACTTTTGTAATTTAACTTAGCGGGAAGTTACAGGGATGGCCTTTAGGTTGACCAATTTTTTTTTTCTGGAATTCTGAAAGCGATTCGGATATTTGGAGTTTTACTGTACTAACAACATTAAAAACGTTTTATAGGCTACACCCACTTTATTTTGAACACAGCGTAATCCCTTGTTCTTGTCGATTGTCAACCACAACAAACACACGTAAAAATTTACCGTTTTAACACGTTCGTCAAAGATAAAAAACAAAAAATATAATAAAAGAGCCAGGAATCGCACAAATTTACTTATGTTTTGCGAATACCGACAATACTGAGCTGCTTCAGAAACAGCTTTTGTAATTAAGTGCCTTCCGGAGGACGAAGACCTGCTAGACGGTTTCTACGTCGTAATGTTATTGTGCAATCATAGTGGGCCTGAACCGCTAGGAGAGGGGGTTAATTTTTTCTTTTATTTCATTTTTTTATTAAAGGCATATAGACATGGGGTGATAAGACTGGGTCAGTATCAACCGCCATACAAGCTGCTTCGATTAAGTTTCTCGAAGATTTCTGAACAGTTTCTGAAGAAGCAAAGTGCCGTCGGTTTTTGCGAAACGTAAGAGAATTAGTGCGATTCTTGGCTCTTTTATGTTTTATTCTTGTGTGGATTTTTATCTTTGACGATCGAGTGGAAATGGTAACATTTTATGTGTGTTTGTTGTTGTTGTGGTTGACAATCGACAACAAGAAGAACAAGTTTTTCCGCTGTGTTCAAAATAAGGTGGGTATAGCCTATAAAATAATTTAAAATAAATTTCACCCCGCCTAAAAATATAATGTCCTTTAGAACAAAATTACCAACAATACTAGACGGGAAATATTTCTATTTTCTTTATAATTTGTGTATTATTTGTGTGGATAAACAAATAGTTAGAAAGAAGAATATGACAATATTTGATAATACTCGTGATGCAAAGTAAACACAGCTGTTAATAAAATGCTAACCAAATGATCAACTGCTACAATTATTTTTCAGCACAAAAAATTTTACTTAAATTAGCTGATTAGTGTTTTTGTTTGAAGTAGAAAAACACTGTTCAGATACTTTTTAAGGCTGAGCCAATCCTCTCTTTAACTTAATTCCTTTTGACTTTTCACAATTAAAATCTTATTAGAAAAATGTATAAAAATCGCATATTTAAAAATATTCAATGGTACGGGTACCATAGTGTATACTTTATAATAAGTTATTATGTATATTTGCGTTTTTCAAAGCGGGTTATCCGCGTGTGGTTGTTCTAAGATCGTGTTGTTTCGAGCAATAAGTCCGGTGAGTTGCCAGTGGGCCCTTGGCTAAACATGGTTTTGGGGGTTAAATGGTCATCATTTAATAATCACCCCTGCTCACGTTTCAACAATTAATTTTAAAATAATCAGTGCCACAAGCACGTTCAGAGGTCACTAATTTAAAATGTATCAGCGAAACGGATGTGATTTATAGAATCATTTATAAAATGTAATGATATTTAAAGACCTTTTCAACAAAGGAAGGGAGTCCTTTTCAACAAATTCCCTTCCCAAGCTGGTGGTCGTTTGATTAACAAGCTCCCAGAAAATATTAAAAATTAAAAAATCTATAAGATTTTTAAAAGCAGGTTTAGACAGATTCTGTTGACTGGATCGTTTTATTCGGTGGAGGAGTTTATGCACCATAGATTTTCTTGAACGTGGGGATCTCAGTGGCGGGGTCCATTTTTGCCTCCGGGTGAAGCAGTTTTCTTCTAAGTTTTAGTACAATTTTCTGCCAATCCTAACATAACACTTTCACTTAAGTTTGTCACAAACTGTGAAAGTGTTGTGTTAGGATTGGCAGAAAATTGCACTAAAACTTATTTCATGGATCCTAGCAGATATAATTTGTATAATAACTTCAGTTTTCTTCTATTTAAAGCTGTTACTTGATTAGTTCTGTTTAAGTTTATTAATGTCTGTTTTTGCCATGTAGTTATGCATTTTTTTATATTTATAGTTTGTTTGGTTGCTTTTGGTTTATTGTTGCAATTTTTAAGATTGGTCTATTTGTTGAGATGTATGTATGAGGAGGGAACTTGCTTATTTGAAATATTAATGTGTAACTATTTTAATTGATAACTATTCCGTGTTTTTAAAGACAATTGTTTGCAAATTAGTTTTTTATTATTTATATTATTTAATAATAATTGTATTCTGTCTTAAAGTATTTAAGGGATTTATTGTTGTGCTGTTTTGTTGAGGAGTTCATTTAAGAGAAGATATTCAATTCCATATAACATGTCTTATGTAGTATATTTGTACTATCTACAGGACTAACAAAAAATGAAATGAAAGTTAAATTATCTAGCTAAATCGGTATCAGACTACAAAAAATCCAGTTACATTAAACAATTTTGCCTATTTCGCCTTTCCCAGGATTTAGCACTAATCAAAGTTGTTTGTCCGTTCGTCTTTTTGAAACGCAATATAAATTTCCTTTTTCTAAAATAAGAAGTTCAGCTCTTTTAAAAAGTCTGATACATCCAAATCTGCTTTAAAATACAAAGCTTATCAATGTTTGTGCACAGCAGAGAAAGTTGTCACAGTTTAATGTTGTCTTTTACATGTTTGACTAGAACATTATCCAGCAGGTATAGCACTGACTTAAACATTAACATTGCGTGTCACACGCATGTTACTATACATTAGGATAACTTTACAACATCAACACTAGATTAGGTTAATAAATAAATATATATATTAGACATTTAAATTAAAATAAATACAAAAAATAGAAATGTACATTAATAAATGTAGGCTTCATTTAGACAAAATAAATAAGTTCAGTTAGTTTTTTAACTCGATTTATGTTGTAGTTTTGTACAACCTGTCTTATCGGACCCTCATGATATCCGGCTGACCAATCACCGGTAAAAATTAGAATAATCTGTAACATATTTACGAGATCCGACTCATTGAATCATCACGCTATTTCTGGAAACCAATTGTCATGAAATTTTGCCCACATATTCATCTAATCTCATGGTGCCCACTGAAAAAGTATTTTTGCCGCGATCAAAAGACAGGTAAGGGTTTTAAACAATAACTACGTAATCGCGAAGATGCGGCAAAAGAAAACACACATCTCCTTTTTTTTATATATATATAAAGGAACCAAATAAATAAAAGTTCTGGAATTTAAGTTCCAGTAGGTAGGTTCCCTTTAAGTGGTAGTTTATTGCTAAAAAAATTTGCTTGCCCATTCCGTGTCAAACTGCAAAAAAATAGTTACAAATGTTATTTCTTCCAAACCAAGACACCTATGAACTTCAAATTCAATATTTATATACCTATTAGGTACTAGGATCTTGGTTGAGAAATAGATTGTGTAATGTAATAGTAAAAGATCCAAGTAACCTTAAAAATCAAGAAAGAACAGCAAAAAGTAAAATATTTTCCGATCTATAAAAGACTCTATTGATCACGAACCACAATGAGTACGAAGTAGCTTATTTCGTATTTTATTTTCTGAAACACCGTAGCGAAACACGAGTATCCAGCTGGTAATAGATAAATGACTGGTTGATATTTTTTAGGATGTGTAATCGACTGCAGGATGTGTGATCTCATGTACGAATGAGTCACCCGTGTCAACAAACTGTTATTTTAGTTCGGTTGTGACTTTGGTTCCATCCGCTACTGTTTGTGTATGCGTTCTACAAGTGATTTGTAAAGTTATAAATAATGCGCTCGCAAATGTTCATTAAAAATACAGTACCTATAAAAAATAATAGACTATTTACTTTATCTAAGTTTACGGTAATTACTTCCGCCTTGCGACTTTTAAATTACGCGTTTCAGAACTATGTTCTATCATCAGACGCTCGCCCGAGAGAGGTCGTTGATACATTAAAATATGCGTGTATGTTTGTTAAACATACAAAGTTAAAAGTATCGATGACACAGACACGACTAGTTGGAACGCTAATTTTTAAACTATCGGTAACAGGCACGATTCACGAGATCATTATTTAAAAGTATCACCGACACAAACATGACCCGCTGAAGAGGTAATTTTAAAAATACACTAAAACCTCGTTTATCCGGAACTCCGGTTTATCCACGATGGCCGTCAGAAAAAAAAATTTAAATTTTTGCGACAATACAATACGAGTTGTTGCAAATCCCGTCCAGGGTGTCGGTTTTGACGGCAACGAGTGTACGGCACGGCGCAGTTGTTGGCGAACAGCCTGTACTCACGTCACCAATGTAAGTCAGACGCGCCCGTCAATCAGCGCCACTTGTTTGTTTACTTCTGCTATATTGTTGTTAGATCAGTGTTGTGTTGAGTAAGAGTAAACAATATTGTTGTGGACTGTAGTGAATTTTTAAATCACAATTCATTATTATTAATAATAATAATTAAATAATAATAATAATACACTAGAGCGTCGATAATCCGAACGCGTTCCGAGGCAGCCCCTGCAAAAAAAATCGTTTTCGCAAATTACAATTCCGTCGTTAAAAATTTCACAAAAATCTTCATCGCAGTTTGACGTTACTACCTCTTTTTCAATACTTCTTAAAATACCTGCTCTCACACGCCCTCACAGCAGACTGGCTATCAGTATGTCACGCTAATAAGCTGCTTTAGCGCTAGCAATAAACAAACAGAGTGTTTGTCTAAGGATTTAGAGGCGGGGCAGGGCAATGACCTTGGCTTGTCTATTTTTAGCTGTTATAGTTTTTTAGTACAGAAAAGTTATTTCAATTTTCTTTTCTCTTTGTGTAATCATTAACCAAGTGTGTCGGACATACAGTAGGGTACCGTACAGTATTTTTTTAATTTTTCGTTTGTACAAATAATGTACAAGTCAACTTTTAATTTTATGTACTGTACTGTAATTGAGAGTTACAAATGTAATCATGTTAGCTCTACTAATGTACGTGCAGGTTCTTCTAAATCATAATATGTAGGCTAAGTAGTCTTACATACTGTATTGTAATTACATTACTGCTTGTACTGTTTAACCACTTTAATCGATTAAAGGGCATATATTTTAGCCTAAATGACATTTTCTTCTTTATTTTCAAAAATCCGAACAAATTGATAATCCGAACCCCCCTCAGTCCCAATTAGTTTGAATTTTCGACGCTCTACTGTAGTGACTTAATTGTGTTCAGAATTAAAATGTCAGCCAGTGAAGCAGAAGAACATTACCGATTTATGTAAAAAACAGTAAACAATTTCAGTTTTCTTTCTCTTATTTCTTGCAATAATTGAATTAATTTTCTATACTTACCAGTAAGGATTATTGTATATTACAATAAATGGTTCATAAAACCCAATGATATTTGGTTTATTCGGAAATTCGTTTATCCGTAACGGTACTGGCCTCATCAAAACCAGATAAACGAAGTTTTAGTGTATTCATAAAATACATTTTTATAAAAGATACGGACAGAAAATAAAAAAAACAATATGATTTGCAAGATTACTAGTTCTATCGGTGACATCGTGAGATTGTTAATGTTTGAAACGAAATCATGTTATCTTTAACTTTATCAGATATACAAGCACGACCAGTATAGGAGTCTCAATATAGTTCAGGAACGGCCAAAACTAGAATCGGCTTTTCGCTTAAAGGTCGGTGGATGGCCATGGGGCCGAGTGCTGTTTATATCTCACTCGCAGCATACAGCCAACCAGGAAATTTTAGGCATCGTGCTCTTTTCAAATGTCGATCTACGCACAAAAATATCTTGCAAAAGTGGCGCAGTCCAATCAAGTTCTGATAAACGAGTTTCTACAGTTTCAGGAAATTATTTATATTACATTTTTCTAATTCGCCTTCTTATGGTCATACAATAGGAACGGTCGAAGTTACTAACATACTTTTGAAATTTCCGACCCCATCTGATATTGTACAAAACACCACATCCTCATCCGGATCAACTACCAAACACTTTACTCAAAAACTACGCTAACTCTATACTCCCAAATACCAAACAGTACAAAAGCTACTCGTAAATATTACTTCCCTGTTTTTATACAAAAAAAGAACCTACATTCATTATCACAAAATAAATTATATCCTCTAACATGCACTATCCAAATCCAATTTAATACTCAAAGGTGTTGGAGAGGCACTCACATTGATCATGAATGTCAATTAAAGAATTACTTAAAGCCGAACGTTTGAGCGTGGCAGCCGAGTGGGCTATTTCTAAAGGTAGAGGTTTGTTGTTGCTCTGTGTAGAAACTGGTGTTTGGCTGCAAGGACACACTTCTACATCCGCGACACCGCTGTCTCTGTTTTCTGTGTTGCACGCAGTCGAAGATCTGAAAATTTCAAAGATTCGTTTGAGTCGATTTCAAAGTTACAAAGATTTATTTTTTTCGTTGACCTTTGAAGTTTTATAATTTTCATTAAATCAATTTTTTTTTCAAAAAATATAAAAAAACAATTTTTCTACCCAAATAGATGAATATAAAGGGTTTATTACTTTCTCCAATCAGCACAGTTTACTTATTGAAATGGAAAACTAACATTAGACTTGAACTCTTAACTAAAGTGCCTATAAAAAAATAAAAAATAAAATAGTGTGAGGTAGAGAGATAAAATTTGGTATATTATCTTATCCGCATGGAATGATTAAACATTAAAATTGCCATTGCCTGGATGATTTGACATGGATTGACCCCAGTAATTTAAACAAATTCAGCCCTAAAACTTTAGATCAAAATAAAGTTTCTATTTCTTTACCTTTACACGTACAAAGTGTTTTTTGAAAACTTATCACCTCTACTGATTAAAAAATGAAAAGGGATATACAAACTCTGATTTCTGGACAGTCATTCAACAACAGAGCGAACCTTTACAAAATCAAAAAATCCCCCCACCTCCTACCCCTTCCCCATCTCAAATATTTTTAATGGGCACATATGGCATGTGACGCACCAAATTAAAGCTCCTTGAAAACCATGAACATCTCTGGTAAGAAAATAAAAGTCGGGTAACGCATTCATTATCTCAAGAATGTTATTTCTTAAAGTTCATATTATTTCAAAAACAGAAAGATATGTGCAAAATCTGACCTTGGGACAATTATCCGTGCCAGTAAAGGGATGGAAACCACACTTAAACAAGTAAGATAACCATTTTCTCTTATTTATTTAATGTCTCAATTTGTCAATAACATGTTGGCTGTGTCCTGGGGATAGACACTTCTACTCTGGTGGGGAACATCTTAGAGATGACAAAAAAATTTAAGACCAGTTTTATAGCCAGAATGGAGTGCACAAAAAGCTACACATGGCTGAAATGCATATGTTCAGCTCCCAAAAGAAAAAAAAATAGTATATTTTCCAGTCTTCAAATTTTTCTTAATTTTCAAAACCGGGAAACAGTGAAACACGTCTAGACCAAAAAGTTTTACTGATATAAAATTACCAAAGCTTTAAAGTAATATGACCAATCCGACACTAACCTGCCTCGTCCACTCTTCTGCCTCTCAAGCTCCGCTTCTATTCGAAGGCTTTCCATTTCATCCATCTCACTTATGTTTTCACGCATATCGTCGGCGAACTTACATCGATCGTGGTCGTTGCGCGCGTTGAACGTTATTAACACCCTGTTGTCCACTCGTTGAGACAATCTGATTCCATAAGAATAATCTGAACACAGAAGGTTAAAATGTAGTTTTACGTTTGTAAGCCCAAGTTGTTTTTTAGGCTGTCAAAGAAGGACAAAAAAAAAGAAGATTATAAAAATACATACACTATCAAAGATTTCTAACCTCAAAGCCGATCATATAGCATATGATAGCCTACATTAGTCTTATTACTCAGATACAAAAGCAACCGACATCTACAAACTATAAAAAGTTTGTTTTGAGGTAGTTGTAAACATAACCCCAAACTTCTAGGCTAGGTTTTGGGAAAGTATTATAAATGAGCGAAATCAGCTGTTATATGTTTGGAGTGGGGTTTATTGTTGACAGAAAATTATAGCTATTTTATACAACGATGTGCATGCGCTATATACTCTTTTGTTACTCACATACGGACCACCCTCGCTTAATCAGGAGTTGATAACAGTCAAAATATGTTTTCCTCTTTGCTAGCGTTGCATGGTATTGGGAACCGTTTCCTTTCGTTTTGGTTAATCTTAATGGTTAGTCCAGTATAATAAGCACGATAAATTGGTTTATATTTCTACCATTTAGTATTATTATTTTTAGTTACATTCAGTGGTGTTTTTTTTTTATAACTGATTACTTTTGGGACAGCTGATGTTACGCAAAGGACAGTAAAACTTCAAAGGAACGAACAACTGTTTTGTGTCATATTCCTTCCAGCCAATATGACATCAATTATTCAACCTTGAGATCAAGCAATTATACAGACACTAAAGGTTTACTATCTCCGGGAAATACATTATAGGATTTTTTTATTTTGTCCACGCTTACAAAAAAAGAGGCTGCACGAACATAAAATCGTTTTTCCCCCCGCCATTTTGAAATGGATGGAGATATGACCAAAGTTTAAATACGAAAAATGTTCAGTTTTAAAAGCCCTTCAATGTGATATCCAACTCGACCTACACTTCGATTTGAAATTTTGTTACATATTTGAAGGCTTTTTAATGTCTAACCTAACATTTTTTTACCGTTGGAAAACTTAGGGAAAAGTTAGAGAAAACCAATATGTATTAGACACGACATAATAAATTAAAAACGCTACAATTATCAACCTTAACATACAATATAAAACATTAAAAGTAATAAAATTCAACAACAGTACATTTTCTGTATATCACAAGAACATTAAAATTACTAAGAATTATTAGTTTAAGGACATTCAACACAGCAGATAGAAAATAAATAAAAGGTATCAGTTAACTGACACAAACTTTCTCCCAACTTACTGTAGTCAAAATAATATTGTTTTTAATCATTTTATTTACTACTTTTTAGAACAAAACAAAAAAATAATATTCTACCTAAATCAATCGTATAAAAAAAATATTGTCCCAGGCGGGATTCGATTGCGCGACCTTTCAATTACTGGCCGTGCTCGCTACCGTGGTGCTACCCCGTGCGGCCGCTGCCGCGATGCTAGATTGACAATACAATTTTTTTTATTTTTAAACATTTCCCCATGATTATAAAACGCCGAAGTTTTGATAAAAGCGGGTGGTGTCATTTTGTTTGGTATCTTAAGCACTATAAATACTGAAAATTTGATCAAAATCGTTAGAGCCGTTTTTGAGAAATTTGCATTTTTGTCGTTTTTTATGGGTTTTTAGGGGTAAATTACCCTTTAAAATTAAAAATTCCAAAAAATGAAAAAAAACGCCAGGAGATATTAGGGTTTAGTACCTACATACCAAATTTCATGAAAATCGGACCAATAGTGTCCTCTCTGGTCGTGTATACATACAGACAGACTGACAGACAGACACCACTCTAAAAACACTTTTTTGGGTTCAGGGAGCACCAAAACAAAAAATTCCACTAAAAATATTTTTGAGTTCAGGGAGCACCAACACAGATAATTGCACTAAACAATTTTTTGGGGTTCTGGGAGCACCAAAACAGATAATTCAACTGAAAATTCAAATTCGAACATTTTTACGAAAAGGAAAACAATACTTTCTCCATATACTACGTATAGGGTGGAGAAAGTAAAAATAGAAAGCAATACAAACAAATCCTTATAAGCAATTTAATTACATTATGTAAGCTCCCGGATTGGAAAATGATAACAATTTAATAAGTAGGTATAAGTTACCTGTCTGCTGTCATCCAATCCTTGTTTTGGATTAATCCGTTTACCTTCGGCCGATTAACATGTGCACATATTTTAGCGTTCTTGTTTTGTGTTACGAGCATCGTGTTTATGTTTGTGTGTTTGTGACAAATGTTCTATGACGATCTCAAATAACAGTGAGTGATGTGATTATAATTTATTTTCGTGTTTTAATTAATGTGACCGGATGATGATGGGATAACCCCGAAACCGCGGTTGTCACAAGGTGAAAAACGAGGATTGGATGACAGCAGACAGGTAACTTATACCTACTTATTAAATTGTTAATTTAATTACTCCTTACCAAACTCAACACATGCCCACACCCAGCCACCGGGGGACAACTCAGGACTCAGGAATACTCTCGGTCCATAAACTCCTCCACCGAGTAAAAGGATCCGGACAACAAAAGTCGTCCAAGGTTTTTTTTAAATACGTTATAATTTTGAATATTCATCATGCTTTCCAATAATTTATTTATTAGTGTAACACCAGCTTGTGATGGTAGCTTTTTGTGCTTACTGAGCCTGTGGTGGCCTAATCGTAAGTGACTTCTGAATCGGGTACCATAACCATGTGCATCCTTGTTCAGCGTAGTCTGACACTTGTATTTAATGTACAATCAAAAATATACATAGTCTACTAAGAAGTGTCAATATTCCTAGCTCCCGAAAAGCATTTCTACACGACCCAAAATTATTTACATGTGTTACAAGCCGTACTGATTTTTTTTTTAGTAAAAAGATTCTTTTCACTTGTTGAGATGAACAATCACTCCATACTATGATTCCAAAGTTCAACTGAGGATGTATAAGCCCATAGTAGGCCGTTAACATTGTGGAAAGATTACAACAGCTTCTGAGATTTCTTATAATATAAAAATTCCAGAACAAAGTTTTTTACAAATACTGTCTATATGACATTTCCAGGTAAGTTGGTTATCAATGACCAAGCCCAACAATTTAGCTGAACTTACCTCTTCTATTATATTATCCCCTAACTTAACAGTTGGCCTGAGCTCTGTACTATTTTTATTTAAATCCTTATATATAATTCTGTAAGCGAAATTTTAGATTCAAAATTGTGGGAATTTGGTAAATCAGAGGATGATGGGACAGGTATGAAATTAAAGGTGTCGATTCAAGGAACAAGGGAAAAATATAAGTTTTTTCTAAAATTAAAAACTAAGGGGTTTTTGAGGTCCCCGAAAAACGAAAAATCCCCATAAGAAATACATGAGAATTTAAAAACGTCTGCTTTGTTTACATTAAAACATTTGGTATTAAATAAATAAATTTAAAACATAAAACAGCTGTTCTGTAAAATAGTACGACAGTTAATGTAAATTATATTTTTAAATAAAATCTGCTACTTATTAACCTATAAAAGATACTACTGTAAAAGATAGTAGAGAAACCTTATAAGTGTGATTTTTGGAAGGTTGTATGGCTATTCTATTAACTTTTCATACATTTATACTAATATTATAAGGAGGTAAAGTTTGTTTTTTTGTATGTAGGGGGTAATCTCTGGCACTACTGAACCGATTGAAAAAATAGTTTTACTAATAAAAAGCTACACTTTCCCTGAGTAACATAGGCTATAATTCATTTCAATAAAAACCTTTTTTTATTTCAATATTTGTAAATTTAGTTGGAAGAAATTCTTAGGTTAGGCCTAGAATGATAAACCAACACATGTATTTACATTTATTACCATAGCAACCAATTGAATAAAATAACAGATAATATAGCTGTTTATTCCAATATTTCCATTAACAGCTGATTTCAAAATTTGAAGCAATTATTTTTCTATTTCTAGCTTTTAAGTAGGGTTTTAAAGTGTAGACCTGAGCCTTACTGGTTCTTTTAACCATTATTATAACTGCTGTTATCAAATATAAGAAATAATTTGATTTGAACATTTATCATCTTAGTTTTGAGGTTATTATTAATCGTACAACTTTATTATAAATAAAACATAACATTCGTTTTTAGAAGGTTCCATTGGGGGTTGGCGTGCGGAGCACGCAGAGGTCTCCCCTAGTTAAAGTATAAATAATTTGTTTCGTCTTCATTGACAGTTAAATTATTTTCAGTAAAATACTGACTTGCAGCGTTAACTTCAATAAAAGTATTTTGTTTATTATATCGTTAGCAATGTGTGGGACAATTTTGAACTCTGAGAGAAAACAGTGCATAAAAGTAAAAAACCCAAATTCTGTACGTTCATCTTGAATTGTCATCTTGAAACAGGAGCAGGTAAGTCTCATTTTTTTTGGTCTTTCAAAGTGTTTGCATACTTATAAGAGCTTTAAAATTACGTAACTCCCAACCTATATTTATATAGCAAAATCTTCAAAACGACCCCCACCCTCAAAATTAATATGCTCTTTGGGGAACTGGGATTAGACATTTTCCCCCTCGATTCTTTAGGTGCAAAATAGTGGGGGTGGTATGTTAAACATGAAAAATGTGGAAATTTAACCAATAAATCAAATAAATACTGTAGTGCATACTAAATGTGGTATATGATGCCATTCTGTCTAAAATTCTAGACTACAACATAAATATCTAAATTTGTTTAAAGCCATGGGCTTACTGTCGATGAATTGAAAGCAACAATATAATTAAAAAAGCTTATTACCTTATTAGGTCCGTCACAATCCTTATTCATTATGGTTTTTCAAGATTACTATACAATACTAACTTTTTCCAGCTTTTTTAATCCTGGAGGTTAGAAGTACAAAAATGTTCAACAATATAATGCGTAAGGTTTTCTGTCGATGTATCAACAGTTAAACACGGTTTTGAAATATTGATTGTCGACACAGCCCTCTGAACTTAAATGCATTGTATTTAGTATTGTTGGCAAGTTTAGAATGAGACAACAAATAGAGTTTTCGTCTTTGTTTATCATGTTGTATTGTGCGTTTTGTTTATAATTTTTGAATTATTATAAAATTGAAGACAAATTGACCATTCAGGAATTTTAAATAGGCCTACACCTTTACCTTTTATTTTGAGGGGCATAAAAACTTTAGTTCAATTTTAATCTTTTCCCCCTTTTTATCTTGTTGGATGACCATTATAAACTATAAGATCAGTAAATTTAGATTAGAACACATTATTTTATTTTTTGCTATTTTCTTAGTAAAAAAATTATGTATTATTACAAACATTTAAAAAAAAATTTATTTATAAAAGCAGGCTTACAAATATGACAAAATCAGGGCTGTGCGAATCCAGAAATTCTAGATCGAATCCGAATCCTATTTTTTCAGTCATTTCGAATCCGAATCAAATCCGAATAATATTATGTATGCTAATTACGAATCCGAATAATATTTTTAGGCAAATTACGAATCGGAATCGAGTCCGAATCCCAAGCCTACGAATCCGAATCTCAAGTCTACGAATTCAAATCGAATCCGAATCCTCTAAAGTTTGTTGAATTGATACCAAATATTAAAAAATTATACATTTTAAAAGGTGTTTATAAAAATTATTATTTATTTTACTGTGAGCAGCTTATTTTAAAATTAAATTATATTAAAAACTAACATTGAATCCAAGTCCAACTTCTTTTTATTGGGAATTTAACACAATCAAATACAGCCCACCTACTAACTGGTATCATAATTTAGTTAATAATTATTATTAAGTGAATAACATAATACAAATTTAATAGGCTAATTAAATCAGGTAATGTCAAAAATTAAGAAATCAAACTGCAACACTTATAGGCTGCAGTAAAACATTTAATTCACAGCAGCTTAACATGGTGCAACATTCTCTGTTAAAAACCGTTAATTACTTTTTTTCTCATTCGTACAGTTTTATCCTTGAAAAATTTTCGAATCTTTTCAGTCACTACTCGATCTTTCGAACCGAATCTGGATTAGCGGATTCGTTTTCGAATACGAATCCGAATATTTTTGCATGGCGGATTCGACTATCGAATCCAGAGATGGATTCGGATTCGAATCTATTTTCGAACTATTTGCACAGCCCTGGACAAAATTTTACAAACCACAAAAGGTAATATAGTGACCCACTGAGGGTTAATTGTAATACACTTAATTTACTAAAAAAGCTTGTCATCAGTTTGGTATTTCGAACATGGACGAAGCCGGATACAAAACATAATCATGTTAGTGTTGTTGTTTGGCATTGGACTGTGAGACATCACTAAACCCCTCTTAATATTCTCCATCCTCGTGCTGCGAACTTTAAAAAAGAAATTTCAGTAAAGGGATTGTAAATATTGATATGTCCAGTTTTTTTTTTATCTAAGAGAGAATATCGGTAAAAATTAATGTATATTGTTAATATTTTGGTAGAATGCTCGCCAATATTTTTTTGGGGAAAATAATTTCTGAAAAACCCCTTTGTAAGTTATAATTTATGATTAAGGAGCTATATATCTTTTGGTAAATTTTTCTCCTAGTGCTGTCATATTTATGTTTCGCAAAATGTACGAGTGGCTATCCCCAAAGCGGGCTTTGCATTTAGGGGAGCCGGAAGTTTTTTTTTGTTTTTTCTCTTCCAGAGTAATGTGGGGGTTTTTTCTTTGAACTGCATTATATTTTTTTATTTGAGTAAATGTGTTTTTACTTTGAGTATAAATAAGAAAATGTTATTGTAATAAGCTGTGTATATTAGTTTTATGTATAAAGTGTGTAAGTGCGATTGGGCGAAAGTGTTTATATTTAAGAATATGATAAGAGTCAAGGTTCACTTTAGGTCTGTTGTTGAATTTTGTTTTTTTCTCTCAGCACTGATTTCTAGTGTTTAAAATAGCTATAATAGATGTGTTGATATTTTCCATATGTATTGCTTCTGAAGGGAGTTATAAATAAACTAGCTGACCTGTACGGCATTGCCCGTGGTGGTTGGTATTTTCAGTCTTTTTAACGTAATTGTATTCTTTCTAAGTGTTCAGTCAGTGAGTGGTCTTTGGCTTTTATAAATATAGATCTCAAATAATAAAAGCACTATTGTCATAATAATAAAAGATCTGAAATTATGATTTTAGTAACTTTGAACCCCCCAAACCCCTCCTAAAATTTCGAAATTTTTCAAACCCTTTCTTAGTGAGCACCTATGGCCCTAGAGGAAGCTACATACAAAATTTCATTCCAATCCGTTCGGTAGTTTTGAAGAAATCGTGATTTAATAACTTTGATCCCCCCAAAACCCCCCTAAAATGTCGTATTTTTTCAAACCCTTTCTTAGTAAGCACCTATGGCCCTAGAGGAAGCTACATACCAAATTTCATTTTAATCCGTTCTGTAGTTTTTGAGAAATTGTGATGAGTGAGTCAGTGGGTTTTCGCTTTTATATATATAGAAGATAAATAAAAAATTAACCATAACTATTATCAGCTCTAACATAACTTTGATTTGTTAATTATTCCAGCAAAAATTTGGCTGCTTATGCACTCAGTTCATGTTCTCTGATTGATTTTATACATACTGCATTTGAGTACATTCTGTTTGTATATTTCTATCTAATTGTAAAGCTATCATATTGGTCCAAGGTTCATTATATCCACATACAATAGCATTAAATTAACATTAAAATTTACATCTTCTTCAACCCTTTGGAGACCAACTTCCAAAATATCGGAAGTTCAGAAAAACATTTGTACAGTTATATAATTTTTACAATATTTGCATTCTTTTTACGTAGAACTGTAGAAAAAATTCAATGTTGTGCAATTTATGAAAAGAACTACGGAAAAATGTTTGAATAAAACTGGGCCTTCGCATAAAACTAAATCTTCTAGTTAAAAAAAAAAATAACTTCAAACTAAAACAGTGTACATTAAGTGTGGATTGTTGAGAGCGGGAGTTTGATGCATTTCAATGATATAGCCTACAGACCCCTCTTCGCAATGCACCCTAATAGAAGCAGTTTTATTGTTAACATATAATTTGTTCAATAATTTTGATAGTTATACGTAGAGATATATCTGCTTACTACTAAGTTGTATATTGGTGGCTTACCCGCGGCTTCGCTTGAAGATGATATTGCTTCCAAATCGATTTCGTAAAATTGATTTTTTACATTTTTTAAGATGTAGGAGTAAAAATAAAATGCACAAAATCGATTTGGAAGCAATTTTTTAGGTTAAGCAATTTGAAATAAACATTTTTTGTCTCTTGAAATTTTTTCTAAAAACTCTTCCTTTTCGAGGTATTAGCAACTTTGTGTCGATTTATTTCAACACGTTTAGGGCCGCTATTTTGTTTTGGGTGGTCCCATTTTTATTTTCTTTATGTCGTTTTCCTAGTCTTAAATAGACCTTTAAAATGAGGTATCAAATGACCATACTTCCCATTTAAAAATATTGAGTAGCCCCCAAAAATTCCGATTTTGAGTTGGGAGGGCAACGTTGCCCTATGCATGGGGAAGTGTGCTTTTATGACCTATATATAAACAACCCCCGGGTTTGGATTTTCTATCAATGCTCAGTGGAGAGTTAAGGGGGTGTCTCCAGACTTTTAACTAACCCTGTAGATGCACGAAAAAACGTTATGAAAATTTTTGAAAAACAACCTCTTTTATGGCCAAAAAACCACGAAAAATCAGTTATTATTATTATTAGCTAAACGATAATTTTTGAAAGATATGGTTTTTTTGCATACGGTACATTAAAGGCTACAAATAAGCCAAATTTTATCAAAATCGTTAGAGCGGTTTTTTTATAAAAAAAATAATAACTGATTTTTTGGGTTTTTTTGCCAAAAAGGGGGTCTTTTTTCAAAATTTTTCAAAACCGTTTTTCGTGCATCTATACAGGCCTACTTCACATGTCTGGTGCAAATTTGCTCGAAATTGACCGAATAGTTTTCGCTCTAGCTTTGTATACATACAGGCAGACATTTAGTAAAAACCACTTTTTTGGTCTTAGGGGGTCCCAAAATGGATATTTCCACAAAAATCTCAACATCGATTTTTTTGCGATCACTATACTTTCTATATACTACGGTATACTGAAAAAGTAAAAATGGGAAGCAACTAAACAATTAGGTGGAGGTGATTCAATAAGAAAAGTGGCAAGTTATTAGGTGTTGGGGAAGTGACTGTCGGGGATTGGAGACGAAATAGTTCGGAAATTGAAAAGTGGATATCTCAACGGTATTCACAGGCGATGATAACCACCCAGGTTTTTCGCCTTTAAACCCAAAAAAAAAAAAAAAAAAAATCAACGGTATTCAAATAAAGAAGAGGCTATAGACAACCAATAAAAAAAAGCGAGCATAAAAAATCTTAAGAGGCAATTTTTTTGTGGTTCTTGTTACAGTATCCAATTTGAGTATATTATCAAACCGTCTTTGCTTATTTAAAACTATATTATTTAAAGCCAAATAAAATAGATTTTGAATTAAGTATGGCTCCAAATCAGCCTATAACGACGTAAATGACACGGGAACTCGCACTTTAATGGTTTTCTCACGGCCTACCGTATTATCTGAGTTTTTGGTTATCCGAGGTCTGCCCAGCCCAAATTACCTAATCGAAGTTCTACTGTAGTTAGTTTCGCCCAATTCAATCTATGTTCCTATTTAGGCTTGCATACGTGGTCAGAAAGTTTGTTTGAAGTGCATTTCATGTATACGAGCACATTTTACCTAAAATATTTTTTACAAACACTATTTCACATCTTAGACGTAAACAATCAAAATGCAAGTGCTTTTTCTCTCATTTGTATATAACTTAAGGGGATTTGTTACTGAAAAGAGTAAAAATTTTGTATTAATGATAAAAAATTTTCGAATTTATTTGTCCTGGTGTAGCATATGTTGAAAAGAAATAAAAAATATAAAACATAAAATGTATGACTTTTATCATAGGAAAAAAAATAATACTGGGATTTTGCTGAGGCATTTTTGAAGCGATAGAACTCAAAAATTAGGTAGAATTATGTCGATACACCTCAAATTTTTTTTTATCTAACTTAACATTACATTTTTTTAAAATTTGTATTTACTGTTTTACAAATTATTTTTTAATTTATGATGTATGAAAGTTACAAACATAAATCTACCAATTATTTAGCTAAACATGTATAGAGTAAATGGTACACATTTGAATAATGTACATCAAGTGGTTCTTGAGAAATATCGAATTTAGTCTCTAAAAACATGAAATTCTCACATTTCGGGAAATGGCGATTGAATTAAAATGTGCACTTCAATGTGGAATACAGTGAAAAATTTGAAAAATGCCTAGGTAAATAAAGCTATTGTTTATACTTTTTACTATGTCTGGTTATTTGTTAGAGGGTTATTGATAGTAATGTAAAAACATAGGCAGGCCAGAGCATAACTTTTATGCAACCAGGCAGCAAATTGGACTGATTTTTCTCCTTCGCAGCGTTGTTTAAATTTTGTTTTTCCTGTATATATGGTAAAGAAAAAATTACTTCTATTGTATTTTTAATGTGTATTAGGACCTGTAGAACAAAAATATGAAAAAAAAAGTTTTTCAAAATTTGAAGGTTTTTGTCCATTTTCAGTAGCAAATCCCCATAAGTATAATATGAGTCAAGTTTTACGCCACTAGCTTCATAGCCAGTTTCCGGTTTAAC
>JAGFPH010000737.1:106574-120661 GCA_018207615.1 Philaenus spumarius
TTCTAGAACATTCAGGAACATTTTGGCCAATCTCGGGCACTCGATTACCAGCCGCTTCACCGACTTACCATGAGAAATCTATTTATGCGATGCGCTCTATTGACACCCATGTAAACAGAAACCTTCTTAATGGATGGGGGATGGAGGTCTACTATACCGTATAACCTCTACGGAGCTGCGGTGGTGGTTTGCAGAATTACAGCAGCACGAATGGACAATCCATGCTTATATTTATTATTTATAGAGTGTAAAATAAGTTGTTATACACCTCTAATAAGTTGTTATAATTTAAATGGATTGCTATATAAACATAAAACCTTTACATACCTATTATAACAATTTTTCTGATGTTTAAGAGGGGTTAAAAATTTTCCAACTCGTTTCTAAGGTTCCCCATGACGGTGCATAATTGCCCTTGGATCAGAACTTGTATATCTCTTTCCTTCTTTGAAATAATATACAGTTATAAAAAAAAACTTACAAGTGCATCATCTGATTTTATTTTCTTACCACAGAACTAGGGATGGGTCGATTCTCGATACCGATTCTCGATACCACTGATACTTTAGCTTTGGTATCGGTATCGAGAATCGATAGCCGAAACTCGATACCGATTACCGATACCAAGAGATACTCAGTTGTCAGAACTGCCCGTTTTCGTATAGACTCCGTGAATGTAATCTCCGGTATTTGCAATCGCATTCTCTGTATTTTAACTCAATTCAGCATTTAACAATAAATATCAGTAGGGAAAATGTAAAACATTATTAATTTTATGTAAGTGGACATTTTCCCCAGTAAAATGTTTTAGGCAATTGTTTCCTTTCATAAGTAAACGCTTCTTGTTTTATTTTTATTCATGCGTAGGCTATTATTTGTACACAAGAAGTCTAGAGTAGGCTCAAGGTCAAACACTTATGGATTCCTTTGTTATCGTGTCTATAGAATTAGGGTGTCTATTGTGAAGAAAAATAACACATTTTATAGATCGGTAACAAAAGTATTTAAACTTTAAAGTAATAATTTTATTTGTTTGAAGTCGGGTAAAACTAGTTGGGACTTACGTTACCCGTGATTTATGATTTTTATGGAAGTCCGGACGGAATTCCTTTGTTTTACTTTTTATTTAGAGATGGGTCGGTTCCATTTTTTTTTTGGTTCCCGGTTCTAGAGTCAAATCGGCTCTATTTATTATTTAAGGAATTTAACAAGAACTTAAGAGTAAAGTATAAGATTTAATTTGAATACTGAAATGATTAAGTATGTTGTGTACAGATAATTAAATTCAAGTATTCAGCTAAGTTAAATTACAGACAAAAGTCCATCACTTTCAACGTCTATTATAAAATATTGACACACTTCGATGTCATTGCTGAAAAGACTAGCCTATTCCGGTTAAGTTTCCACATATCCTCAACTAACTAAACTTAATCAAATTAATATGTTAATTCAGTATAGTGTCGATTATCCAAAAGCGGAAATGTACTGTAAATAAATAAGTACATTACAGTACTGCACGTCGTGCACGTAATTCCGAATTTAAAGGTGTTTACTCGCATAATCAGCCGAGTTGTAGATTTCAGGGAGTTTGGGCGCTCAACGGAACAGCGGCGGCTATTCAGTCAGCCGAGCGCTTGGCATCCCTTTGTAAGTGAGTAGGCCTGCACAATTTACCCAAACAAATCGACGAAATATTTTAATTTAATAAAAAAAATGAATAAAACACTGCACTAAAACTGAATAATGTAAGTATTTACACACAGCGTTATTAACTTGATATTACAGTATTTTGTTCTAACAAGTTGTTCAGACTTCGGCGGGACTAAACGGACGCCGTCGAATCAAATTTTCGATGATTGAAGTTCCGATTATTTCTGAACTTATCCGAATTGAACGTTCAGAAACAAAACGTTTGATATTCCGAGTAACGCAATCCTAGTCAGTCGTAAAAAATATTATTCCGAATAATTAAAAACTTGTTTTATTTTAAATTGCAACGCATTCTACTATTTCGTTACTGAAACTCTCACGTGTTTTTCATTAGACTAGGTTAATTGTATTTTCTTATGCTGACATTAGATTGTTTTCGGGAGTAGGTTTTTTCGCGGACATACGCTGTTGTATATTAAATTGTGTTAACTTAAATTATTTTTAACGCCGGCGTTTTTTAAAATTAGCGCTAATAATATTCGGACGTCGTATTCTTTGCGGACATTCGTCATTTTATTTATATTTTTTTCGCTGTTTTTTTTTTTTTTTAGGTATCGGTATCGGGAATCGAGAATCAATTTTTCAAAGTATCGGTATCAGTATCGAGAATCGAAAAATCTGGTATCGACACATCCCTACACAGAACCCATGGGTTTTAACCCTCAAAGTGGCAGACTGCAGTCGCAAATGCAACCCGCTCGAACCTTAGCGAGAATTTGCATATATTTGCATAATCGATAATTTAATCCACTTAAAATCATGCAATCGTAATAAAACTGGCACCATTGGAAAGGAAATGAATTAAACTTTAATTTTTGTATTTACAACTTTTTCCTAAAACGTATATTTACATACGTAATTATCGTTTTAAAATATGCATATCGGGCGACAGCTATTTTCGCGCGCGAATCTGCATACAATTGTACTGTTATTTCCCACTTCTTCGACGGGCAACACCATCTACAGAAGTATTTATATCGAAATTATAAAGCTACCATTGGATTCGTCAAGATTTTATCTTCCTAATGGTGCCTTCCAATCAGATGTCACTATTTTACACTATTTATTCCAAAGATTTCTGCAAACCTCGCGATTGGGCAGTTTTTCAACCAATGAAACGCCCATTCGTCAACCAAGATAAGGCCTACTATATCATATGTGTTGATAGATGTCTTGATACCATTTTGTAGGGAAAATACTGACCTTTCTAACGGTTGGAATTAAACCAGATTTTTGTCTGTCTAGACAACAGTAGAATGTACATATCTGGTGAGATCGCCTAGAGCGTTCTGTTCCAATGCAATTCAAATGACCCGTCTTATCTCGTAGGCGAAGTTCCATTAGATTGATGTCATTTTGTTATTCAAATAAAGATAACTCAAACACTTTTGTGAACTAAGAAAAGACAAGTACACCGTTCGTTTCTTTGATTTATCCTCTACACTTTGTTATAATATTTCATTTCTGGGCAAAGCATATATTAGTAAATTACGTTTTAAACTAAGCCTAGATTTGTTAGCAGTCGTGTATTTGGAACATAAAACTGTTTTTTTCAAAATAAAAAATTTGAAATTGATAAATGTTTTTATACAGTTCTATTTAGAACTAAATTACGAAACATTTTTACTCTTACGAAAAAATTACAAAAAGTGTTTACTACTTGTTATGTAGGCCTAAAGTTGAACTTTTTCCTTTTGTTACTGAACATTTTTTGTTTCTTGAGCTAATAACTTTTACAATTTCAAAAGAAACTAATTTTGAGTGGCATATTTGAATTCTTTAAAGTTTCTTCTACAAAAAAGCTATTGAACACTTTTCGATTGGGGTTCATTTACTATTTTTGGCGAATTTTTAAAAATATGCTTGCAAAACGCTATAAACGGGCTTTTCAATTTTAGCTTTAACGATGCCAGTTCTAGGGTTAAAGGGCTTTAACCCTAGCCCTGTTTGACTGCTCAATTTTACTGGTTAGATGTTATTCACACAGCAGTGGGAAATACAGACTTTCGTTGAATTCAAACCTCCGCTCGAGAACGCAACGCAACGCAAGTCCGATTCCCTCGCTGCTTCTAACGGCCACTTTGTATTCCCCTTTATCCGCGCAAACTTTTGACAGTTTATTCTAATTTTGTGGAACAAGTAATACAACGTGAAATAGTTTACAGAATGAGAATTTACAAGTATACAGAAATATTCTATGATTTATTCTCTACACTTTCTTATAATAATATTTAATTTTTGGGCAAGGGATATATTCCTAAATTACTATTCAATCTAGGCCTGGGTTTGTCAGCAGTCTTATAGTAGGAACATAAAATCTGGTGTTTTGAAAATAAGAAATTTGAAATTGATAAATATTTTTACAGTTCTATTATAACTGAATTACAAAACTTTTTTACGTCTCTTGAAAAAATTACGAAAAATGTTTACTACTTTTTATGTAGGCGTAAAGTTGAATTTTTTCCTTTCGCTACTGAACATTTTTTGTTTCTTGAACAGATAACTTTGTAAATTTTACATCAATAATTTTTTTACTGACATAAATAAATTCTTTGAACCTTATTCTACAAAAAAGCTATGGAACATTTTTGGATTGGTTTATAAATACTATAAATGGCGAATTTTTGAAAATATGCTTGCACACGCACCGAAATGGCTTGGCGTCGCAAAAAATTATCATGAACAGTTGTAGGGTTAAAATCACAAGATAGGGGTTGCCATTTAAAAAATGAAAGTTGCCCACTTACTCCACCCCTCCCCCCCCCCCCCAATCCAAAAGGGTGTTAAAATTTTTAACCCTCTTTAAACAACAGAAAATTTTGTATAATGAGTATGATAGAGGTTTTACGTTGATATAGCAATCCATTTAAATTATATCTAAGTGTATTACGACTTATTTTACACTCTGCATATTGATTTCAACAGTGTGGGTTATTTTCCTTTGTAAACTTTAAGTTCAACTTCCATAGAGACACAGTCTAAAACTTGAAATAATTAAAGTAAATACTAACATGGCACTTGAAACAGGGACACAACGAGGCCAGATAGGGAGAAACTCTGTCGGAAAGTATATGTTACTGAACTCTTCTTCTTGCTGAGTATTTTGGTGATGACGAGGAGATCGTTGAACAGGAATACTTCTCTTTGATGGACACCAGGGCGCTCCTTCTTGTGCAGATCCAGCACCTCGTAGAGTCTACAGTAGCACACTAGACGCCTATGAGGTAGAGCCATGTTCTGCACAAAAACAATTATATTACCTAATGATGTTAGGTTAGATTCAAAATAGAAATATTTAAAACTAAATTAATGTAAAATGGTATGTTCTACTAATTTAAAAAATAAAAACATTTTCTCTCTGTATATCGACATTTATTTTTTTATTGCTCCTCAAAACTGCTTAGCTGGTTTTGCCACAGCCTGTATTATAAAATTAACAAACAAACACTTTTTGGCAATAATCTACTAACCGTCAGCCAGGTTGGCACTAAACTCTAAAAAAGAAAAAGAAAATGTTCTTGTTACAGTAGAACCCCTCCTCCCTTTTGACCCTGGAACTGGCAGAAGGCCATGCATGGCCTTCTCTCAGGCGCAGAAAGCAACAATTTCACACATTTGCAAAAATTTTCATATATTTGCATAATCGCTAATTTAACCCACTTAAAATTATCCAATCGTAATAAAACTGGCACCATTGGAAAGGAAATTAATTAAACTTTAATTTTTGTATTTACAACTTTTTCGTAAAACGTATATTTACATACGTAATCATCGTTTTAAAATATGCACATCGGCCTACAGCTCTTTCCGTGCGCGAATCTCCATACAATTGTACTGTTATTTCCCACTTCTTAAACGTTTAAGACCGCCTACACTAATATTTATTTGGCAATTATAACGATACCATTGGATTCGTCATGATTTTATCTTTCTGTTGGTGTCTTCCAATCAGATGTCACTGTAAAATTACGATTTTATTCAAGAGGTACTGTAAACCCTTGCGATTGGACAGTCTCTCAACCAATAAACAGGCCATTTGTCAATCGATATTTTGAAGGCAGTGCCTTATGTTTTGACAGATTTCTTTATACCATTTTGTAGAGAACAGTTTGATCTTTCTAACGGTGGGAAGAAAACTAGAAATAACCAGTTGTTTATTTGTCTAGACAGCAGTGAAAAGTTTATAAATAGAGCGGTCTGGTGTGACCGTCCGCTCTGTCTTGTTCCCACGTTATTCAATGCACGCTTATTGTCCGACCTTTATCGACGGCAAAATGTCATTAGTTTGATGTCATTTTGTTATTCAAATAAATATAACTCAAACACTTTTGTGAACTAAGGAAAGACAAGTATACCGTTCTTTTCTTTGATTTATCCTCTACACTTTGTTATAATAATATTTCATTTTTGGTCAAAGCATATATTAGTAAATGACGTTACAATCTAGGCCTAGGTTTGTTACCAGTCGTGTACTTGAAACATAAAAACTGTTTTTTTCAAAATAAAAAATTTGAAATTGATAAATGTTTTTATACAGTTATATTTAGAACTAAATTACGAAACTTTTTTACGCTTACGAAAAAAATACAAAAAATGTTTACTACTTGTTATGTAGGCCTAAAGTTGAACTTTTTCCTTTCGTTACTGAACATTTTTTGTTTCTTGAGCTAATAACTTTTACAATTTCAAAATAAACTAATTTTTAGTGGCATATTTGAATTCTTTGAAGTTTCTTCTACAAAAAAGCTATTGAACACTTTTGGATTGGGGTTCATTTACTATTTTTGGCGAATTTTTAAAAATATGCTTGCAAAACGCTAAAAACAGGCTTTTCAATTTTAGCTTTAACCATGCCACTGGGAGGGTTAATAAAATAAATAATGTCAAATACTTACTTAACTAAAAATAAATACAATTATATAAAAATTAATATGTTCCATATGTAGTGTAAAGGGTTATTAATCAATAGTCTTAAAGTTAAATTACTTATATATGAGATACATTATACAGGGTCATCGAAAAAGAATACCCGTATTTGAGAAATTAACTACTTCGAGTAGCATGAACATATTTAGGCGAATACGGTCTCAAATTGAATAGGAGGTATGGGAGTTTTTGTTTTTACAGTTGATAGTAGTCGTTGCATTGTGTTACTGTGTTTAAGGGTGGTCGACCTTAGTGCTAAAAATAGCGTTGTGCGTCGCTGTCCCTGTCTAGCCAGTACGATGTTGACAGCGCAGCAGAAAGCTTTTTTTTTTTTATATATTTTTTATTTCAGTTGGTAGCTTACACAGAAAAAACAAACAATTACATTTCATATTTATAGACTACTTCTATAGAAAAAAATAAATGCATATAAACAATAGTAAATTAAATTGAACATATATATATATATAAAATAATATCATTGTCCTTTATATTTTTTAGTTTACAAATTCAAAAAATAGAATACCTCTATGTCTTTCTACCAAATGAAACCCTCAAAGGCTATGCCTGTGTTGAGGTACACCTCTTTTAAAAGAAAAGAAAAGAATAGAAACCGTGGAAAGCTAAATAAAGCCCAGTGTGTGCTTTGGTTCGCGGAGCTAAAATCACTTGTGCGTGTTCAACGTAATGGTTGTCACGATTCACCTGACCATAAAGCCAATTATCGTTGGTATAATCAATTTAAAAACACAGGAAGTGTAGACAAACAAAAATCACCAGGTCGGCCAAGAACATCGGACGAAAGTGTCGTGCACATTCGATTGTCTTGCGTTAGAAGTCCTAAAAAACATATTGCTCGGCGAAGTTTCTAACTAGGAATACACAAGACTACCATCCAAAATGTTCTCCATGAAAAATTAAGACTGTACGCCTACAAAATCCAACATAGGCATGAAAATAAACCAAACGACCGGGGAAAACGTGCTAGTTTTGCAGTTTCTATGCTTGAAGAAATTGACAACTATGATATTTTTTTAAGTGTGATACGCTTTACTGACAAAGCTACTTTCCACATTACCGGATGTGTTAACCGTCACACAACTGTAGAATTTGGGGATCCGAACAAACAAATGTCATACACGAGTACATTCGTGACTCTCCAAAAGTGAACGTGTGATGCGGGTTGCTGGGTGACCAAGTTTACAATATGTGACAATATGTTGAACATAAAATTATAATTAAGTCATTAGTTTTGTTTTAGAGTTCAAATAAAAGCACTATAATACTTACAGGTTTCTTGCCAACTATAGTAGACTGTACTTTAAGCACTTGAGTCACATGATCAGATCCAGGTTTGAATTCATTCGCTTTGACTCTTTCATAAATGCCAACTAACATATCCCTATCTATATCACAACAGTCGTCTATACCTGTAAGCAAACACAGTTTATTAAAATCTAGATAGTTTTAATTCTAAATAATTTTGTTGATATATCCATATATCAAGAAAAAAATGTACAGTAGAGCCGCGGTTATCCGAAGTAATGTGGACCGAGGGTAACTCGGATGAGCGAAAACTCGGAAAAAATTTACTCTCTCAAAAATCGAGAAAGAAACTACGGTAAACTGGTAAAATCAACGAAAACGTGGTCTAAGATGTGAAAAAAGGAATCTACTGTACAGTAAAGCGTCAAAAATCCGAACTAATTGGGACCGAGGGGGGTTCGGATTATAAATTTGTTCGGATTTTTGAAAATAACCAAGAAAATGCCACTTAGGCTAAAATATATGCCCTTTAATCGATTAAAGTGGTTAAACAGTACAAGCAGTAATATAATTACAATAGAATGTAAGACTACTTACATTTTATGATTTAGAAGAACCTGCAAGTACTGTAGGGCTAACACGATTACACTTGTAACTCTCAATTACAGTACGGTACATGATTAAAAGTTGACTTTATTTGTACAAACGAAAAATTAAAAAATACTGGACAGTACACTACTGTATGTACGACACACCATTATAATGATTACACAAAGTGAAATGAATGAACTTTCTGTATGAAAAAAAGGGACTTTACACAAAGAAAATTGAAATAACTTTTTCTGTACTAAAAAACTATAACAGCTAACAATAGACATGCCAAGGTCATTGCTCCGCCCCACCTCGGTCAACCCTCAGACAAACACGCTGTTTGTTTATTGCTAGCGCTAAAGCAGCATATTAGCGTGACATACTGGCAGCCAGTCTGCTGTGAGGGCGTGTGAAAGCAGGTATATTAAGAAGTGTTTAAAAAGTGATAATAATGTCAAACTGCGACGAAGATTTTTGTGAAAATTTTAACGACGGAATTGGAATTTGCAAAAAGAATTTTTTGCAGGGGCTGCCTCGGAACGCGTTCGGATTTTTGACGTTTCGGATTATTGACGTTCGGATTATCGACGCTCTACTGTATTATCAAATGAAAAACTAACATCCAAATGAAAATAAAATATAAATACAAAATGAAAAAAAAGACATACATAGGCTGCAGTACATGTTTCAGTAAAAAAAACATTTTTTTAAAGAAGTCCATAAGTGTTTTCTGTTTAACGGAACTAGATCGCTTGAAAATTAAACAAACGATATGCAGTTTGACAGACACGACGTTTAAAGATCTAGGATTCACTTGATACTGGATCAAACTACTCACAAAAGACTAAAGGAGAAGAGTGAGACCATATTCCAGAACTTCGTTTGTCCATTACTTTGAAACGAAGCAAGACACTAAGCTCTAGTTTGTGCCATTCTGTTTCTCTTTTGATAAGCTTTACAATGGTGCATTACATGACCTATCTTTACATTTGAAATTGTCAACCCTCCTTCGCCACACCCAAAAAAAAATCATAGGTGATCAGAAATGTAAAAACATGTGTCCTATTATGCAACACAAGATAAACACAAAGTTTTGATAACTTATTTTCAGTAGCAAAAATAATGAAGGGGGTTAAGTGGACTTTATGTACACGAGATGTCCGATTGTTTAAACAAATACAACATTCGATAGGAAACTAAAATAGCTACAAAAACCATCTTGTGACATTTTTCACGAAGATTTCCCGGTTTTGAGTTATTTAGATATTATAAATATAAAGCAACCCCCATTTTGGAACGAGTTATTGTTTTCAAAAATGTTTTTACCTTATTAGGTACCATACCAAGTGTCACTATTAAACAACATTTTTTAAGATGAGGAGTAAAAATAAAATTTACGAAATCGATTTGGAAGCAATTTTTTAGGTCAAGCAATTTGAAATAAATGTTTTTTGTCTCTTGAAATATTTTCTAAAAACTCTTCCTTTTCGAGATATCAGCAACTTTATGTCGATTTATTTCTACACGTTTGGGGCCGCTATTTTGTTTTGGGTGGTCCGATTTTCATTTTCTTTACTTCATTTTTCTAGTCTTAAATAGACCTTTAAAATGAGGTATCACATGATCATACTTCCCATTTAAAAATATTGAGTAGCCCCCAAAAATTCCGATTTTGAGTTGGGGGGCAACGTTGCCCTATGCATGGGGAAGTGTGCTTTTATGACCTATAAACAACCCCCGGGTTTGAATTTTCTATCAATGCTCGGTGGAGAGTTAAGGGGGTGTCTCCAGACTTTTAACTAACCCTGTATAATTACAATTTGTAACTTACCTCTAAGGTTTTTTATAAAGTCTTCGAGTTTCATCCTCCTTTCAGGTTTTATACTAGGTGTGTGCAGATCTGTATTGAGCATTATAATTGCAAACGCGAGGACAAACACAGTGTCCAGGTTGCGCAGCCTAGCGACCACGTCTCTGTTGCAATGGCAATAGCGATGGCTGAACACCTCCATCAACCTTTCTATTTTTTGAGCTTCTCCTGGCATCCGGAAGTATGTTTGAAACTTTCGTAACGCGACGTCCACTTGCATTCCTGAGAGATCCAACTCCTGAGCAAAGCACCTGACAAACAAAACGCCACCATTAATACATGATGATCAATACAAAATGAATCTGGTTCAATCAGGAACCAAAGATGAGAATTTGAATTTGGAAAAAATAGAATAAAACCGATTTACTGTATTTAATGGCGTGTAAGATCTAAAAATTCTCGTATTGTAATAAACATATTCTTGTGAGAGTTTGTATTTATTTTTATTAGAAATAATTGATTTATTCAAATTTCCTTTAACCTTTTTGGGACAAAAATACCGTAAATCCCAATTCATGCTTATTTTATTCAATTTTATTTATGTCAATCCACTTTGTATAGTCATTGTCTATATGATTTATTACTTCACAATCCCAAGGAAACAATATTTTTGTATTAATTGAAATTATAATTTTTTTTCATTTTCATAATTTTTTTTCATCACATTAAAAAAATTATTTTTATCATAATTTTTAATTTGTAATAAATTACCTGCTTACACGCTTCCTCAGCAAGGGTTAATTTAATTAAATTACAAGTGAAAAAACATGGACCAAGACCGGGATTTGAACCCAGGACCTTTACCTTTCCGTGGTAACACTCTACCAACTGAGCTATCCTGATCACTCCAGATATTGGTCGATGTTATCTCACTTGTGTTATCTACAAATGTCTTTCAAAACTAAATAAATTACTTACTCTAAAACAGCACTGTTAAATGGACTTTGTAGGTTGCCCAAGTATTCACCAATCATTTGCTTGCTAAGGCCTTTTCTAGAAATAAGGAATCTTGCCACCCCTTGAGGCGAGTTTTCCAGAAATCCTTTCCGCACTAGGTACGTGATTCCTTTCTCAGGTTTTTTGTTGAAGAGATTCAATCCTACCCTATATTGTCTTTTTCTAACAGTTTCGGACACCTGAAAATCAATTTGAAATTAAAAATATAACTGTAAATAGTTAAGCAAATATTAGCGGAAACTACCAAACATTTTAAAGGATCTGTAGTAAATAAAACTATTTCATTTCTCTTGTTGCTATCGTAAGTGCATTAACTCTTTTAGTAACATAGACATAAAGTGCTAAGGCATCGGTCCGTAAGATATTTGTGCACATAGTTCCTTTGAATTCCAACAGATGGTGCTTGTGTTCAGTTAGTTATATTCATCTAACCTTTGTCTTTAAAATAAATATATGAATCTACCCTTTTGGATCTTTGGACAACAAATAATCAAAGTAAAACTCATTTAGTGAGCACATATTCTGGTCTAGCTCTGTCAACCTAACCTAGTTGGCTTCAAACACGATACCATTGTTTGAAAGAATTTGTAATTATTTTAGGCCAATAGGCTTGTTTTATTTTAATTGTGTTTTTTTAAGACAATTGTTTTTAATTATTAGTAAAACATTTTAGATAGTGACATTTATTGAAGGATTCGGTAATTTATGTTTCTCTACACTATTATAGATATTTGTATCTTTAATTATACAAAATATTCTTCTGTACAATCAGTTATAGGTAAGCTTCACTGTACCTTCTATGACATGCCTAGTGGTCCGTACATTACCACACTACCGAATCATGTACGTATAAGTAAAGCCTATTCAATGCCTCTATCTAGTGGCCTTTTCATGAACTATTTCAACTTATAAAGTAGAGAACATTGTTGGTTGTTTTTCTTTTTTTCAAACCCAGAATATTATTTTTTCAACAAAACAAATATGTGTTACAACCCAGGTATCAGAGTTTTAGTTGCTGCGTAGTTTCCGGCCCTGTGACGTTTACTGGTGTTGTTTTAAAGGAAGCTTTCAATATTTATTTTTATTCATAAAATATTGCATCAGTAGTGTTGTGTATTGTGTAACTAAAACTAAGATAATTGTTCTTTTATGTTTCACTTCGGTCTGTGAAACTAGGCCTGGATTTTCATCGTTATGGCTGATTTAGGCAACAGTGATAGATGGATAGAAGCAAATGATGAATAACTTACTCATTACCTAAACAAAATGAAGATGAGAAAATTCATGGTGCATAACAAAAGGTAGGCTTATTCCTGTGTAGAAGAGTCTTGAAGGATTAAATATGATAGTGACTGAATTTTTTTTATATATATATTGTATATAGATTTAAATTTTTAAACCATTGGTTTTTTGCTAAACAGCTGTGGGAACAAATCTAAGTTTATATAATATAGCTTCTTTTCCTGAGTTTGACGATTCGTTCTGATAAATTATAAAAGATGTTCTTCTTTCCTAAAATTTGAGTTAGTTAAAAAATAATAACGACTGATTCAAGGAGTGTTATACCTCTAGAAAATTAGTTCTTAAAAACTTTTAATTTTAAAATAAAAAGATAGTACATTTTTTTAAATTGAATAATTAAAATTTATCACTTTCAATACAAAAATTAGCATCAGCATAGTCTATTTTACCTTATTAATTAAATAAAAAACACATGGTAATCAATTCTGGATGTCATTTAATATACATTTCTCTAATTCTATTTTTACGGTACCCTGGAACTGGTGGGTTGTAATACCTGTAGTGGCAACCTGATTTTTTAAAGTTATGTAGTACAGTACATATAAAATAAAACAAAATGCATTGTGTAGGCTATACTGAAGTTCAGAAAATGTTGTAAAATCTTTCTGTAGGCCTACACTCTTAAAAAAATATCTAAAATGGAACGAGTGTTTTTAGAAAAACAATATTCTTCAATACTGCAAATAAGTGTGAAATTATACGTAATTAAATCGGATTTGATTCCAAGAAAATTTTAAACAACATGTAACTGTTAAACAACGAACTGGGATGTTAGGCCATTGCTACAGTTCTAGTTGTCTATTACACTAAAATAATTGTATACAACTCTATTGTATTCCATATACATTTTTTGTTGTTGCTGTAAGCGAAAAACTGGTTAAGTCATTATCAAATAGTGTAGCATGGAAAATAACATAAAAACCAAATCGAAACAATTAATTATAATAACAATAAAAATTAGTTAGCAAAAATTAAATCTGGACAAATTTAACAAATAACAACCACTTATTAAAGCTGAAATAACAACAAATTATTAAAGCTACAACTAAAAATAATTAAAAATATAAATTACTTTTACAAATCTCAATAGTAGTTAACAAGGAAAACCCAAATTGGACCATAAACTTAACACAAATAAATAACGAATAAAGAAGTAAACACCAATAAAGAGAAACTCTAACAGTAAAACATTAAAAAAAAAAAAAAAAATACAAACAAACAAAAACATCACAACACAAAATAAACTAAAGTAACATTAATTTTAAAATTTTATTTAGTTGTTAACAAAATTTATATTGGCAATGAAGAAAACTGCCAAGGTTTCTCGCACTTAAAAATAAAATAAAAATATGAAATTTGTATTGCATTAACCTGCAATAAAGGGTGCAAATGTAAGACATTTTTTAACTTATAAGAAGTTTGTGTACACCTGCGCTAAAACTTTTACTCTGAAATAAATGTGCAA
>JAGFPH010000737.1:124594-144912 GCA_018207615.1 Philaenus spumarius
TAAGTTAATGTTTTAATACGTACTGTAATTTTAGTGTTTTTAATACACATTATATGTATTTTCACTCGTTAAAACTTTACACATTAACCAATGTTACCTATTTTATAATTGTAGGTGACCTCAGCTCCAATTATCGTCACTCTACATTAAAAGAAAAGTATAGTGTTTTTCGTTTTAATAAACGTCATGAATAATATTGCCAATAATAGTAATACTGTACAGTTGTTTGTCCTTTCACTCGAGGTAACAAAAATACGATTTCCTGTTGGTACATCTTTATAGCGTCACTCGGACGTAGCGTCAACATTCGTTCCGTCCCTTCGTTGACGCTATAACCAAGTTCAACTGTATTTATTGCACTATTAAAGATATAAAATAAAGATTATTGTTTTATTATAAACCACAAATGAGGTACAGTTAAAACATAAAACCTGACAATTTTGTCTTAAATGAGCTGATCTTTCTTGCTACGAAATACTTTATAACGAACAGATTGGTTAAAATGTCATTGAAAGACGTCCGACGTAACAGACGAATGTTGTTTGTTATTGGAACACATCCGACAGAGGACCTAAACGGGTCAAAGAAAAATACAGCAAACCAATTAATTCGATAGCGAATTTTATGGATCTAAATATGAATGTCTCACTTGCAGCAAACATTTTAGTTTTAATTCTGAACAAATATCATGAAAAATTTTAGGATAAAATTAGTTTTATTAGTTTTCTCTACAAATACTAAAAAATGTAAACTGTTTCCTACCTGGGGTTTCTTATTCCACGTAGCGGCAGCAGCGGTCGCTGGTGGTGCAAGCATCACGTTACTCGAATCACTCCCCGACGACTGCACGCTGGACACGCTCCCGCTATCGGATGTTTTGGTGAGTGCAGCTTGACTAGAATGATCGAGCGATCGCAATGAAATAGAAGACGTCCGTTTAGGAACTTCTGGAGGAACTCTCCTCGGGTTTAACGATACGGAACTTGAATTCGGATGATGATGGTAACGCTGTGGCGGTTGTATATGATGATACCCACCGTCGGACCCAGGAGAAGGAGTTGAAGTTACCATCACATCACGGTTTATTTCACTTTCCTGGAACACATTCGTAACAATTAGTTTTATGCATTATATTATGCAAATCTTTCGTTTGAACTTATAGTAAAATTTCTGAAACCTTCTATGTATACAGTATTTTTACATCGAAATAAATACAGGAAATTGATATAAGTATTTTTCCTGGTTATTAGTCCGTCGTGTGACTTCTTTGAGTTGTCCTACTTACGATGCGTTTCGAGACCGAAATCTCATTATCAAGTGTATAATATATTAATCACTATTAAGGTCGTCATATACACACAAAAACACAAACACATTAATAATAAAAAGTACACATCACATAATTTACAGTGTGACACGGATTGAGCCGGTTGGTGTACACCATTGTATGATACACTGAACTAAACTAAACAAAGCAGCCCACTTTGTATGGTGGTTATTGACCGGTTCTATCTTGCTAACCGAGGGCTGTATCATATATGTCATTGGATTGAAATGGCAGCTGATCATTTAATACATTATCTCTAAGCAATGTCTGTGACGTCTTATCGGTCTGTGTTCTGTCGCCAGAGCAAATGAGTCTTCTATCGCAAGTGTCCTCAGCGCGGCTTACGCCTATAGACGCATCTGTTTCACTCAGCTGTTCTTTGTTTGTACTGATAGCCGACTGATATACATTCCGAAGTTTCAGTTTTGTGTAAGTTCTTGTTTTTCTTAGTTTACTACGTAATTATTTTATTTTTAGACAACAATAACTATGTATTGTTTTTATGTATTTAGTTTTTGACTAATTGTAAATTTTGCTAAGTTTAGTTTTAATTTTTTTTTATTCTTGAAAAATATTTAAAACAAGTTTAAAATTAGTTGACTATTTTTTATTTGTACTACTTAACCCTAAGAATCAAAATTTAAAAAGAACATTGAGAAAATAAATACATATTTTTTTAACTCTAAATGAGCGGTAGAACATATATTTATTTGCTTAGTGCTTAAAGGGTTAAGGCACTCCGTGTTTTGTTTTTGTTGACGATGTCACATGTTTTTTATAGCTCTTGCTATATTGTATAAAATGTAATGTAACAGTAAATAAATAAAAAATGATGGCAAATGTGCGAATAATCAATAATAATATAGTAAACTGCAACTGTTATTACGGAGTGTTGCCGTGAGTTCAAGCAGGAAACTTATCAATAGAAAACTCAAGGTTCTTAGAAGAATGTCATATAAAACTCAGGACTCTATACAATCTCCTTTTACAAGAAATAATGCATCGTTCGGAAACCATTTGTAGCTCAGCTACATATTCGAGCACGGGTCACTGGGCATTGTTGCCTCAGCTCCAATGTATCTGAGGACTCAACAGAAACTTCAGATGACCTAGCCAACAGCCCCAGGGGCGAACCTAGAAATTATCTTGGGGAGGGGTGGAATAAAGGGGGGGTCCGGGGAAAATTTTTTGAAATTAAGCGCTTAAAAGTGTGTTTTGAGGGTATTTGAAGACTTAAATTACTTCAAAACCCTAGTAATTTGGTGCAAAAAGTTTTACTTAAGCTCCAATTTTTGAAATCGTTACTGAGACATTAAAATAAATAATTAGGCTGTTACACACGGATAATACTAGTACGCCGAGTAAAATTACAATATTACAGTATTATATTTATTTATTGGGAAAAGAAAACGCAATATGGTTTAATAATATACATAACTATGGTTTTAAACTATACAAATATTGACTATAGGTATAAAAATATTCAAAGCTAAAAATAAACTGAAGATAAATATAAGCGGAATTAATTGTGTTACAGTACTGTAATACCTATCAGACCCTAGTGCTGCCAAATGCCAAACACTCTACATAGTTATACGAAAAAAATGAACGTGACAAGTAGAATCATATTGCTTTAATGTATACTTGTTGTTGGAGTTGAAGTAAATTATTATAATAGGAAATGCTAATTGATTGAATGGTATACCTTTATACCTATGATGAGCGCAACAATTTTATATCAGTAATCTGACTGCTTTATTTTTTTTTACAAAACACAATTTCGGGGGGGATGCATCCCCCCTGGGTTTGCCCCTGAACAGCCCTAAAATGTAGTTTGGTTGGTTGGTTAAGATGGAGGAGACGGACTTTAATATCACCCTGTGTAATACATTTATTTTACTCTAAATATGCGGTAGCTCGTATTTTAACTTATCACTTAAATTTTCTACAATATTATTTCACTTAAATGATTTTTCAATTTATTGTAAAAAAAGATTAGCAATATCCGAATTATTGTAATACTACTTTATTTGGTTTATTATGTTTGATCTGTGGGAATAAATGCATTTAGATCTCCAAACTAGTCATCCAGTGTGATGGGAGTTAGGTCTGTAAATAACAGACTGATAACTTAGTCATCCATATACATAACCGTCTTATCTCTTAATCATACAACATGAGTCGCTTATCGCGTCACATTCAACAAAACATAACTTGTGCACTGCAATTGAGTTGATACTAAATTGAGTTTTTAAAATAGTGAATTACTTATAAGTTGATTTACAAACATTATCTAATACATAAAAATGAATGTGTGTGAACCACGAATCCTCTAAGTGCCTCGGAAAGAAAAACATACCTTTCGTAGCAATATATTTAACCCTTTGACTGCCAAAAGCCGATCTAACCGGCTTTTAAAAACTGTCTGAATACCGCTCTCGAAATTTGTCCGAATACTGCCACGGGCTGACGTGATCGGCTCCGGCGAGTTGTCTGAATAGGGCCATGACCAATATAATCGTATTTTTGTACTTTGTTTATTTTGCAACTTTTATCACGCTTAATCTGTATGTTGTGAATAGTTATTAATAGGTTAGGAACTGGTGTTTCGTATTATAACACAGGGTTCTTACAGCAATAACAAACAAACAAAATCAGGACTTTTTCAGATTTATTCTACTTTTTAAAGACCCGCGACATTTAGATAAGTGGCCCCTATTTCAATTAAAATATTACTTTTATCTCTATAAAAAATAAGCTAATTTGGGAAGGATCTAGGCCTAGTAGATTTAATTATGTCTTTAAAAGAAAAAAATTTTTTAGGTCTACAAGATTACCAAATATCAGCTAAGGCAGCAACTACAGGCCTATAGCCAATTAATCAATACAAATTTTAGATCTTTTCTGTTAATTCACTAACGTACTTACATTTTACATAGGTTAGATTAGGTTTCATGCATATATAAACTTTAGGTTACTAAGTTATTTTAGGTTAGGTTTTGTGTATGAATATCTATATTATATACATATACAGAATTTAAGTCTTTGTATATACGTAAGTGAAGTGAATTAAAGGAAAAATACTGAATCTTTACCAGATAATTATACGATTGTAGTTAGAGCTATCTCTGTTAACATTTGGAGAAAGTTGAGTTAAGAAGCGTTTTGACAAATTATTTGCAGACAGTAATTTATTCAAACATTCTACCAATACATCACTTGTTGCATGACGACCGTTGAAAACAACCAGTTGCGATAACGTCATCTGATAAAAATAATAACTTTTCAAGGACCTATTCTAAAATTATCAAATTTAAGTACTTTTCCAGGCCTACTGCAGGACAAAAATCAAGGACCGTAAGAACTCTGATAACAACTCATTTTCAGTTTGTCTTTTTTTTTTATTTTTATGGCTGTGCAAAAAAATAAATCTACTTGGCTGTAACCAAATTAAGTGTACTAAACTATCTGATGTATACTTTCGCGCCAGTTTTACTGAGTCAATTTTAGATTATTGTATATTTTTGTGCAGTTATTTCAGTTATAATACCAAATTTCACAACAAAAATTGTACCAAACAAAAGCAAACACAGTGTTACCGCCTTTTCTAAGAAAATCTCAGAGTAGTACTTGGTAATAAAAAAAAGTTTTTATTGATAATATTTGTTCACAATATTTCATTATTGTTATTCTCAATGGAACCGGGAATAACATAATATAAAGGTTAGAAGATAAAATAAAACCTGAACACAAAATCTCACAACAAATACATTAACTAACTTCAAACACGTTTCAACGACAATGTTGCCATCCTCAGTGATGCATGGGCTACAGTAACCAAACACCTTTATTTATAAAGGTTAGAGGCAAACAACTTTGTTTAATAGTTGCTAAGCTCTAAATTTAAACATTTTGTACAAATATTTTCTTTCTTTACTTTTTTTCAGTTATAATATAAACTAAATATAGACTTAAAACTAAGTAAATGTAGTTGTGGTACTTTTAATTCCAAACAGAACGACACCAAAACATTATTCTATCTCTGATATTAGCTAAGCTACGTGGTTTATGTAAACATCTATCGTAACAGATAAATTTTTTATTTTTAAAAAACCCGAACGGCAAAACAGATTTTATTGAATTATAGCTACAAAAACACTCTCGATCGAGTCACCTTTCAAAAAAAAAAAAAAAAAAAAAAAAACTAATCAAAATTGGTTCACCCATTTGGGAGTTACGATGCCACAGACAGATACACACACGTTAAACTTATAACACCCCTCTTTTTCCGTCGGGGGTTAAAAACAGCGAAGATTGGCGAGGTGATATAGGACACAACAATGGCTTGGCGCTTAATGCAATGACTCGATTAGTTGACTTTCGGAGCGTCCTAGTAGAAACGGCATAGCGGTAAAATAGTTAAAACAGCCAGAAAATTTTTAAAAATAACAATTTTGAAAGTTGTGAAATCTATAAGATTATTTTTAGTTAACGGTAAAAGATATTGAATGTAACAATTTGTATTCAATTCCCCAATTCTGAAAAGTATAGACTTTATGTAAACTCAGTGAACTTTGTCGCAGCAGAAAATCTAAAGAAAATGAAAATCATCATAATGGCCGATCCCACATTTTGAGAACTTTTAATACTTGATTCCTACCAGGATGTTTAGCCATTTACAAAAAATTCACGAACTGGGCTGTCCCTGGAAACTAAGTACTTTATACCAACTTTCTGGGAAATGAACAGAACGGTTGAACTGTACTACGACAACACAATGCTATCACGACCCTTTTTTAATCAGTACCTGCCGAACGCTAGCGGTAGAAGTGCAAACTAACACAGCGACCTACCTTTGACATATCCATGAAGACATCTTGAGGAGTATAGTACAACATCTGATTAGATTCGCAATAATAGCTGAGATCACAACGACCAGAATGAGAACGCGGTAAGGCTGGAAGAGGCGGAGAGGAGGTAGACTCCGTTTCGACGGTCCGTCTTTCCCTCACGGACATAGAGCGGATAGGCATGGATGGCGGACCGGGAGTCAGGTAACGATCCAGATTCATGCGGTGAGTGTGATTTTCATCCGAATCTTCGGGAAAACCCACCATACGGCGACTCAACCGCTTTTCTGCTTTAGCCATGGCTGTAATGGCCGCAAATTTCTTCAGTAATGTGTAGTGGCGGAATGCTCGCTGGATCGTCAAAGCAGCGCTTCTCGCTTTATCGCCTCCGTACTTTCGCTCCAACATTTCAATCTGCTTGTCAAGCAGGTCTTGTGACAGTTCATATCTAAAAAACAACAGAATCATATTTATATATATCTATATACGTATATTAAATCCAAATACCACTCACTGACTCACTCATCACGAAATCTCAAAAACCACCAAACGGATTGCAATGAAATTTGGTATGTAGCTTCCTCTAGGGCCCTGGGTGCTCGCTAAGAAAGCAAAATATTTCTAATTTTAGGGGGGGTTTATGGGAGGGGGTCAAATTTACTAAAAATCCCAATAAGAAATACATAGTACATAATGTATTTATAGATATATTTTTTTGGTTAATATACATTTAACTTGATTTGTCTATCCTTGCAAAGCTGGATCGTGCCAGCTAGTACATATATATTGTGTTATGGCTGTAATACAGGATATTATGTTAGCAAAGTTGTCAGTAGTGAGCTATTGTTATAAGGAGGAAGAGTTTGGAGTTTTTTATTATTATTTCTTTTATTATTGCAACATAACATTCAAATGAGTAAAAAAAAAATAATTTGGCAATGAACAGGTTGCTTGTCAGAACTTCCTAAACAAAACTACAGCTAAACAATAAGCAAAGTACAAAGTTTTACAAAATATTTACTACTCCAATGAACTGTAATTTAGTGACGCCACTAGTAGCCGATTGGGTTGCGGAGCATTGTATCAATTGAGACCTATTAGCCGAGGGTAACTAGTGACGCTACCGAGTAATCAGTGACAGACGGTTGCCTTTTTGTTGCCCAACAGCATGTTGGGGCATTGTAGTAAATGTAAGCTATTAGCCAACGTCACTGGTGTCGCAAAAATATTTCACATATTAAAACATATTTCGCAACAAAAAAGTAAATGCACATATTAAAAACTGTCTCGTATGTCCGGTAGGCCTACTGTCTGGCAGTGTACCGAGTGTTTTGTTTGTTATAAATGTGTATGAAAATATATGTTTAAGTGTTCATTGACAACGGAGAGACTCCTCCAAAAAAAAACTTGATAATGGCTGAATAGCTGAAACGGCCGTCGTTCAAAAACACGATGTGTGAGTATTGATGACGGTAAGTTCTTATTATATTAATGTAATACAAGCCTAGAGACTAGCATTGGACGATTACACATTTCCCTAACCCTTCTTCTTCATTTGATGTCATCCTGTCAACTAAGCTGTTTTCAGTACTTTTACAAATGACACAACCAGTTACTTATCTTAGAAACTCCTCGTCATTGGTGACGTCACCCGTTGCGTCACTAGTTACCCTCGGCTAACAGGTGTCTAAACTGTGACATCAGCTATTGATTGTGTACAAGCCATTATTTAGCACGACCACTATTAACATTGATCCAGTGCTTATTACTAATTACTATATAAAGTGGAGGGAACCTGTCACACAGTAAAGCTAATTGTAACACTTACGTCCATGTCACAGAGAAAATAATAAAGTAAGGAATGAGTCAGCTGTTTCCTATAGTGACTAAAGGAACAGAGATTTGGTCTAAATGAATAAATGACGCAATACATAAATAATACTAATCATTTGTAACTTTCATATAATTACATTTCTTAATGACGCAAAATAATTACAGTAGAATCATTTTTTCTTTAATAAACAAATAATAAAACGTAAAAGCAGACTGTAAAAATAGGAAATACAAAAGCAGACTTAAAAAATATATATTAAAATATGAGCGTATGTAAAAGGTGAAATTGTACAGAAACTTTATTTCAACGAGTGGTGCGTTATAAGCGAACAATATGAAGCGGTATTTAAAATTATAAACAGTTCGATAAATAAATAAATAAAAAAGAATATAATAACAGTACATGGCACAATTTAATATGAATCAAAAAACTTAATATGATAGTATGTACAGTGATCATGGAAGCAATTGGAAGAGAGAGAGGGGATCAATCTGTGTATGTGAAAGAACACAGATGTCACAAGATACGGAACGTAATGGAACGTACTGGTTTTTCACTGGGACGAAGTAGAACGTATTACAAGCAGGGACTTCTATCAAGATGGCGTAACAAACTGTACATGTAACTGGACAGAGGTGGTGGAAAGTTCGTCGTAAAATGTTATATTTTCTTTAAAATCGCAACAAATGTTGCATTAAAATGGAGTAGAGGTGGTTGAAAGTTGGTGAAAACTTAGAAAGTAAAATCTATTGTGTACTTTTCTTGGAAAGTGAAATTATAAAAAAGCCGCCATGTGATCGGACTAACGCGATGGAAGTGAGCTAGCTATATCAAATAGAGTCAGTGAAAACCTAGGTACAATTACAAAAACAACTGGTATCGTGAGTAAATATGGCCATTAATTTTAACTTTAGAAGTCTCCATTTTAGAGTTTTACAGTTTTTTGAGAAATAACTTAGCTTCAATTTTCTTAGCTATTGCGTCATATTATAGGTAGACTAGGGCCTAATTGTAACTTGTACATATTTATATATAAATGATTTGTTGTTTGTTTTTTGTAGTCTTGATGTATTTCATTGTAAATCAGCATTCTTTAATTATGTCAGAGTAAACGAATGGTTGCTGCCACGATGTCTTGAATTTCTTTCTATAGCCACGAATATCCATTTAGCCACTACTTTAAATAGCCAGGTTCCCACCCCTAAGAAAATAGAATTAATTAACAAGTATTTTTCAGTGATCAGTAATTATAAGTAAATATATGCAAACAGAGCATGAGTGAGGTTATATGTGGATTGTCGCAAATTATCATGATTATTATTTTTTTATTATTAAGATTATGGGAGTCAAGTGAAGGTGATTTTTAAGGTGAATTCAAGTAAGGTGCATTTAGGTAAGGTGAATCATAGTAAGGTGAGTTGAAGTAAGGTGAAATATTTAATATTGTTCTACGTTGAAGTTGGAAGAAAGATGTTATGGAGAGTTAAGGTGGGCGATGATTTATTAATGAAGTGAGGCAATAGGCCTAGGAGGTGCATAAGCAATTTTAAGTAGTACATGAGCGACGATTTTTGTTTTTTAAGGTAAATAGGTAAAGGAGGTGTTGAAGAGATATTAATGGTTATTAGATAATCCACATATAGCATTTTTATTTTGATTTAAAACATATTTTTTTTTTAATTTTTGAACTTTTTACCGAACCCCATTTTTTTTTAACACAGTACAACTTATAAATTTCATTATTTTTTGTAACCTTCCGTTACATAATACAGTAGAACCCTGCTATTCCGAACAGAGTTCAGAAAAAAACACCGATGTTTTTAACATAAAATCGGGAGAAATTAAAAAGACGTTTGTGAAAAACGTACACTTATTGTTATACAAATAAGTTAAATAGAGACATACATAGAGCCTAAGCTTGATGAAAACTCCTGAAACCAAATTGGAATGAAAGCTGGTTTTGTTTCCTTCGTGTTTTTCATCCGTTTTGCGGGAAGGAAGGTACCCTAACAAGCTTCTTTTGAAACGGATACCGGGTCCTTCAGAAAGAAGGAAAGATACAACAGCTAGGCACTATACTCCGTTCACCTTGCCGTGGCGCCTGAAGGATTAGGAGACCCTTTGCGTTGGCACGCGCACTCACGAGCGCCCCCCACACCCTCGACCCGGACGGTCAGGTATCAGGCAGGTACACAAGTACTGGAGACGCTACACAATATTTAAGTTGAATCTTTATCCTAATTATATGATTATTTTTGAAATCTTCGTTAAATTCTGAGAAAAATGAGACCACACAACATATTGTTAGGACCAAAAAAGTGGATTTTGGGGACTTTTATAGTTAAATTAACGACTCCAGCAATGTAAAAACACGTTTATTAACAATTAATAAGTATTTACCTTATTCAATATAATTTAATAACTCGTACAAGAATAATTGGAGGAAACATGTTAAGAAAACATAGTAGGCATCCTTCCCGATGTCGTACCCCCATCAACCATATACTTGAAATGTTTGTATTGGCGTCTACTTTTCAGGGAAAATACGAAAACGGATGTATCTATTACCGGTTTCAAGATGGCGTCCAAAAACAGAAAATTACACAAAGCAGCTTATTCACTTTATCTCTTTCATACAGGCTAAACGGTTTGTCCGATTCAAGTTTAGACGGAAAATCGTCAGTCAGAAATTTAATTGTCTACAACTTTCTAATTTACTGTTTTCCTCTATCTCCCACCGTTACTTCGTCAGACACGGAAACGGCAAACATATCACAGTGAAAAACATATTTCCCTAATGTAATGTCGTGTCTGTCCCGAGTAGTGTGTATACTTCCAGCTGTCGGACACCAATCAACCATATACTACTTTAAATGTTCGTATTGTTGTCTACTTTTCAGAACAAATCCGAAATCCACGATAACTATTAACAATTTCAAGATGGCGTCCAAAAATGGGATTTTAAGGTAATGCGAGATAAATTTACCACAACTTCCCTACCCATGGCGAGTAAAAACGGTTAGTCGAATTTCACTTTTGATGAAAAATTGTTAGTCAGAAATTTAATTTAGTTTAATGATATGGATGAAACAACAACGGTTGGTTTTAGATGGAGTTGGTGTAGATTTTGACAACTAACTGCATATTATTACTAACAACAGTAGCGAAGCACGGGCATTCAGCTAGTATACATATATATTATCGTAATCATGTCGTATTTGGTATCATTTTCTTTGAAATTGTGCGGAGGTTACAAATATACCATTATCAGTTGTTAAAGTTTGAGTTTTGCGAAAATCGCAGTTACGTATTGGACGCCCTAGTCTATGAGTCATCTACCTGGCGGACGGGACGGCTGCATTTGTGTGCGTGTGTGTGTAAGGGTCTCCTAATCCTTCAGGCGCCACGGCAAGGTCAACGGAGTATAGTAGTGTTGTTGCCACCTGCCAGTTGCTTTCATCCGTTTTTCTCCTTCGTTTTAGTTATCTCGAAAGATTTTTTTTTCTCGGTTTTTTTTCAAGATAGTGCGGTACTAACGGACAGACTGCGGGATGACAAATGGACAGTTCGAACAACCTATCCCTTTCCTTCCATTTTTTGAAGAAAACGGAATCGTAATGCAGCGGAAGGAAATAACCCCGGATGATGTAAACCTACTCTAGAACGAGGTCAAGAACTATGTGTGATATGACTTCAGTTTGAACATTTACCTCCTATTCGCTTTCCTCCGAGCCGACCAACGCCATATAGAACGGACACTAGCAGATGTCCCGCACTTAACTTACGCCTTAACCCTTCAAGCCGGGTTTACTTAATGGCTGGCTACCCCTAGCTGCGGGACAATCAACATCAGTACTAACTTCAGGCTCATCTATAACTATGTTCACTGAGTTTTGATTTGTATCGTGCCTAATACTAAGATTCTCATATCTAACAGTAATTTCCTCATCATCACTATTATTTTCTTGTAAATTTGTGACATTTACCGTATCCAGTTGTGCATAATCAACTTCACTTTCATCATCGCTATCCTCTGACAACACATCGTCGTCAAGCCAACGGTCTATTTCACTATTACGAGTTGTCATATTCGCTAATTTATACTCTGATACAAACAATCATTAAAATATATATTGACACACAACCATAATTAACACTAAATATTAATAAAACAACGATAAAACGACAGGTAACACAATAAAACAGAACGACGCCATACGCCATGACACTATTGTTCAGCTGTCTGAATGTTGACAACAACATCTGTTGAATATAATCTGTGACAAGACGAAGAAATGCATGGAGCAACTAAATATTTAGTTAGAAATATTCGTCTGTTTTTATACAACGTACTGCATATCGGTAAAATTCGAAATAGTTAAAATACCTGACGAGGGAAAGCAGCACATGTTGGGTTGTCACCGCGCGTTAATATAACGGCAAACCACCGATAGATGCCCTTGAGCGCGGCGTTAATATGACGGCAAACCACCGATAGATGCCCTTGAGCGCGGCGTTAATATGACGGCAAACCACCAATAGATGCCCTTGAGCGCGGCGTTAATATAACGGCAAACCACCGATAGATGCCCTTGAGCGCGGCATTAATATGACGGCAAACCACGCTGAAGGGTTAACAAGTCAATTCGTTCATATTATTCATGAAATCCGCCTATTCCAAATTAACGCTAAACCGAACAGTGTTCGGTCCCAATTAGTTCGGAATAGCGGGACTCTACTGTAAATTCATAAAACTGATTTTATTGTGTTTATAAATTTTATCATTTATTTTCAATCAGTGAACTAATAACATCTCAACAGTGAATTTACAACTGTTGCCAAGATAATATGATAAAGCTTAATAATACTGACTTTAAATAATAAGGACAGTTCGAAACTATGCGTTGTTTTTATTATCATTCTGAATACTTACACATTTTGTATGCGATATCGCTTGAGAACATCGCTGTTGCTCCGTAGAGATCCTTTCTTATTGATACCTTGAGACCAAGCATGGCAATTGAATCCAGAATTGGAGTTTGACAGAATGTGTTCTCCTTCTTGTTCATCTCTGGAAAATTCCGAAACATGTAGTTAAAATACAATTATGATTTTAAATCCGATCTACTGGTTTGACACTGTTATGATTAATCCGGGGTTCTGGTAGTTAGTTCATATTCGGTTGTGTTAGTTATTAGAATTAGTGTTTTATATGTATAAGGTATTAACCAGCAAGGCAGACCAGGAAGTATACTATAAATACGGAAATAGTAGCAATGTTATTGACGCGGAACAAAACAAATGCTACGAAAGCAGCGGTTGTTTTGTTGGAGATGTCAACAGGAAGCTAGACGGGTTAAAAAGTATAATCCGAAGCTAGTAAGTGCGGCCAGGGAATTTTGGTCGATAGGCCAGAGTGGGTTGGTCGATGGGCCAGTCTGTTGTTAAGGTGTTGGGCCGGAAGAGTGGCCAGTTTGTTGTGAATAGTGCGGCCAGGAGATCGAGACGAGGATTTCCGATCAGTTCAAAGTTTGGACCATTGGGACGAGATCTCAAATGAAGGAAGCACAGGACTTGTTGAAGACAACACACTAAGTGAGCAAAGCAAAGTATTTTGGTCTATTGTTAAAGTCACATTGTATTCAGAGTTTTTGGGTTATTAACATAAACGTAGCTCGCTTTAGTTGCCGGTACCGTAATCCAGTCTGTCTTGTAAAGGTAAAGAAATGTATGCAGTAGGCTAATGAATCATATATATATTTGTATTATTGTAACGTGTGAATAAATTAATGTTAAAATAAGTATTACCACTGAACCACGATGCATTGTTATTGATCTGTCCCTTATTTATTATTAAAATATTGTAGTGTTTGAATCCGGAACAATAAGGGTGGTATTTCCAACCCTAATAACATCCAGAATATATAACAGGCTTTTTATAACTTTGCGCTTGGAGCTTTAGATGAAAACTGTGAAATGGCAAAAGGTATAGTGACCCTTTTAAAAACATTGTTTCATTTTTTTTCTCACATATTTTTATTGGGCTTTTAGTTATACAGATGGTAATGACCACATCGGTTTTTTTAACCCCCCTTCGTCACCACACTTTGGAGGCTTTTGGGAAAGCAATGTCAAGAGTGTCTTTACACTCAGTCATCTGAAAAAGGTCATTGAGTTACAGATCTTAACCTATGGAGAACTGAACACGGTGCTAATTCAAATCGAAGCTCTTTTGAACAGTAGACCCTTGTCTGTTACTCTGTAATGATCCGAATGCTCCATCCACAATGACGCCTGCACACGTCTTAACATTCTAACCGCCTTCGGTCAACGCCCTACAGACACCACTTAACCGTCTTAGTCGATACAGATTACTTGATAGGATTGTGCAAGACTACTGGAAACGTTGGCATCTTGAATACTTACAAGATTTACAAGTAAGAAATCGCTGGAGAGAACAGTCAAAACAGCTTAAGACCGGAACGGTAGTGATTTTGATGGAGTCCAATAATACGCCCCTAAGCTGGCCAATGGGGATAGTCGAGGAGACATTTCCAGGCAAATACGGAACTGTTCGGGTAGCTAACGTACGAACCGAGAGAGGAGTTTATCGTCGACCAGTGATAAAACTGTGTCCACTTCAACACAGTAAAACCAATTTTTGTTTAACCTTTTGCGCTCCATAGGCGAACTCAGTCCGACATCGCTAATTTGCCGTTGCGCTCCACTGTCGGACTCATTCCGACACACGTTTTAATATGATTTCTATGTTCTAAACAAGTGTAGAATCTGTGGTTTTCGGTCTAATGAGACTTCAATGTTGTTAAAACAGTTTAGAAACCAGTGACAGATTATATTGGCTGTGGAATATATTTTATATCTCTCTGAAGTTGAACAGCTGTTTGCCAGTCATGATCAAGAAATACAAATAGCATCTTCTTTTATCTTGCGCCTTGTAACTTTTGTTTACGCTTTTTCAAGTGGTATTTATTTTTACTGTACGTTATTATTTTGCAGTTTTGTGTAAATTTTGTTAATGTAAATAATGTAAAGATCTTGTTTTTGTTTTATTTTGTGTTGAGAAATGGCAACTGTTTAAACTATACGTTAACGTGGTTATGTACCATTATTTCGCAAAAATTTTATTGTTAAAATAAATTTTTGAATAAATATAAATACAATTGACACCTTAAACAGACATATTTACTGTAAAAACTATTTTTAAAGCTCTAATCATTTTTATTACTACTTTTAAATTCATAAAAAAAACATATTTTTTTAAATCTGTTTTACTTAATATATTCAAAATAGGCCTACTCAATAAAAAAATGTTGTTAAACCTCAAGAATATTTTAAAAATTATTTATTATGGTCACATTTAGTGTAATAAAGTATTTTAAAGGCTCTAAACTATATTATTCTTATTTTTAATTTCAATACAAAACAAAATAACCGATTGATTTTTTTTACCGATTTTATTCAAAATAGGCCTACTCAATGAAACATTTTTTATTTAATCTTTCAACCATTTTTTCCTTATTCTCTGTTTTATTCCGAACAAAATGATATATAATGACTTATGTTTACTATTTCTAGGAATTTTTTTGCGAATTTACAAAAATAATTCTGCAAACAGTAATATTTTAATTGGAGCTGGTGGAGCAGCCAAGTGCCAAATAAATAGAGTGCAAAAGGTTAATAATAAAAGTGATATTTAATTTTGTTGACTTTTTCTAGAAGATTTGTGTTTTGTATGATTCTCTTTTATAATAGCAAGATACTGTGTTTTCTACATTTCGTTTTTTAATTTAAGGATAATGAGATTTTATTTATCTGAAAATAGTGTTTTCAGCGCTGGGGAGTATGTTTGTGCAAATAATAGCAATATAAGACAGAGGTAACGGGAGGGGGTAAGAGCCTTACGCAACCGTCAGAAGGTCAGTAGTGGTTGAACCAGTTAGGAAGCATCATCGCGTCTCCCTCGAGACAAGACAACCAGAACCTCAAAGGTGCACCCGCCTTATGACCTTCATAGCAGCTGTATCCGGAAGAGCCACATATACAGTCCACAAAACACCGGAAGAGCCACATATACAGTCCACAAAACAAAAGTCGGTAAGAAAAATAACAATATTATCGGCAAATCGCCACAACACACACATTAACACAAGTCCTCTGAACGATATTTTTCATATAAAACACGACGTTTCGCAAAGAAATTTGATACTTTTCGTCTTTAGTTGTAAAATATGTACTCAAGTGTTGGCCGATGTTCTCACCTCTCAAAGGGTACGGTTGTAGGTCATTCAGAGATTCAAACCCCATCACGTCTGTGTCGTTAACCTTACAACTTTTGGAAGTCTCAACTTGAGACTTCTTAGCGTTAGACTGCTCAAATTGAGAAGTCTTGCGACAACGCAACTTGTATTAAATATTTCACCCATAAAAAATCATCTAATCGCAATAAAAAACAAACCATTGGAAAGGAAACGATATAAACTTTAATTTTTGTATTTACAAATTTGTTCTAAAATGTATATTTACATATGTACACACATATATACATATGCAATCATCGTTTTAAAATTGTAGTTTACTAAATCAATTGATCACAGGAAAGCAATAGGAAATTACACAAATACGTCACTTCTCTAAGGCTCAATATCACTCTACAGAACTGTTTTGAAAATAATATAAAGATACCTTCAAATTCGTCAAGATTTGAACTTTCTAAAACTGCCTTCCAATCAGACGTCACTCTTATAGTTCCGAAAATATGGAGTTTTCTGTAAACTCTTGCAATTGGACAGTTTTCAACCAATGAAAAAGCACATTTTGCATTCGAGGAATCTGTTACAATTCGGTATATTTCTATAGATATTTACTGTTACGATTTTGTTCGTACAGTCCTGGGAAATACAGACTTGTTAATTCAATACTCACTGTTCTCACGCTTTGCAAGCGTTGTTCTCATGGTCGAGTCACACAGAATATTGTATAGGCTTGATACGTCAGAGGTTTTATTCGTTTGATTTAATTTTGTGATTCAAGGACAACTAAGTGAAATACTTTTATAAAATAAGAATTTACAAATATACAGTTCAATTCTTTGATTTATTCTCTACACTTTGTTATATTTCATTTTTGGGCATAGCATATATTCCTAAATTACTATTCAAACTAGGCCTAGTTTAGTTAGCGCAGTCTTGCAGTAGGAACATAAAAACTGGTGTTTTCAAAATAAGAAATTTGAAATTGATATATACTTTTATACAGTTCTACTTATAACTAAATTACAAAACTTTTGCACATTTTGAAAAAATTACAAAAAATGTTTACTATTTTTATATAGGCCTAAAGTTGAACCTTTTCCTTTTGTTACTGGACGTTTTTGGTTTCTTGAGCTAATAACTTTGTAAATTTTACATCAATAAATTTTTTACTGGCATATTAGTGCAGTCATTGAAGCGAAAAATAGGGTCTTACCTCCGAATTTTTTTACTGTGAACCGATTTGCATGAAATTTTGGAATTAGGCTCATCTTACCCTTAACTTCAAAAGCGAAAATGATCTGAGCTCCGCCTATTATTTTTAAGGGGTGTAAACAACCCCTTAATGGAAAAATTGACATTGAGCCATTTTATCGCTAGAAAACATGTTTAATTTTAAGGGGTGAAATTGTAAAATGTTTTCTGACACAATTACCTCATATTAAAATCATTTTCAACCCCTTGAAAACCTTACAACCCTTGCAAACAACCCCTAAATTGAAAAAAATCACAAAAAATTACTTTGGTATGACATAAAAAGATTTAAGTATAGAGTAAATAATATTTTATGTTCTCTATCTTCATTATAGAATTTTTAACCCCCTTTCGACCCTTAAAAACAACCCCTTGATACAAAATTGTTTAAAAAAATGTCTTTTGATGAAATGAAAAGGATTTAAATGTTATTCCACGTTCTCGAAAATGATTATCATATTCTCAAGCTTTTCAACCCTTAAAACTACCCCTAAATTAAAACAGTAAATATGTATGATTACACATTTAAAAATAATTTAATTATAGAGTAAGAAATCACCATTTATTGAATAAAATGTAAACTTACAAGTTGTCTAAAACTGTACCAGATTGAATTAGTAATACATTTAAAAACATACTGCAACAATAGACTAAGTTCCAAAAAATACGTTTCCAAAATATATGTGCCATAATATGTATGTATATACATAAGACAATAATAGTTTTGGGTCTCTATTACTGTGTACTTTCACTTTGCTCCAAATATTCACACTCCGAAATTTTCAGTTTACTAAGTAGAAAAAAATACGACTAGTTTTTGGACCATAACTCCTTCAATTTTGATGCTATCACAACTTATAAAAAACCATTTTAAAGGTAATTTAAAGAGCTACAACTTTTTTCGTTATAATATATAGTAAAAAATCTTTTATTTTAAAACGGTGAAGGGTCAAAGGGTTCAAGAGAGAATGTCATTGCGCTGCCGCGCGCTCTTTAAACAATCATATCTCCGTCAATTTGTGTGTGACAGGAAAACAAAAAAAAACCTACATTTTTCATCATTATACTTTTGTACGTATCTTTCATCATTTTTGAGATATTATGAAAAGAAGGTGGTTTTTTTTAAATTAAAAAAAAATTTCTTAAAATCGTGATTTTTTTTGAAAAATATGTGTCCTAAAGCAGCCAAACTGCTAGAATCCATCAAACTATTTATATTAAAGTTAATTCTAGACGGAATACGATTAATTTTAATTTTGATGGAAATGGCACTTATGAAACCCATTGATTTAAAAGAAAAAACATTAGATGTTACTCTTATTTGCAATACAGCTCACTCATTTTACGTGCAAAAGACTTTTAACAGTGCTAATTTTAAAGCTTATTTCAAGCACTACAAAACCCTATTTCATTAGAATGCATAAAATGTATCTGCTCGCCGCTAGATGGCATTGAACACATCGATTAAATTTCAGACAAAATAAAAAACGGCTTTGATCTTTAATATCTCGTTTAATATTGCACTTAGAACACTTTATAAAAAACTGATTTGTTCAGTTTTTTACCTGCTACAATTTTGTTCATCATAAAATTTTCGTTAAAATACATATTTTTGGAGATATTTGCAAAAAACCGATGAAAAACGTGAAAAATTCCGAATTTTCAATTGCCAATAACTTGAAAAGTATTGGGTTTTTTTAAAAACTTTATAGAAGATTTTTTGCTTAAAATTAGGCCTTATATCGATATCTGAGGTTATTTTGAAAAAAACAAATTTACACCACCGAGAAGGGGGTGGCAACCACCCCCAGGGTGGGTGCGGAGTTCAGATCATTTTCACTTTTGAAGTTAAGGTTAAGATGAGCCTAATTCCAAAATTTCATGCAAATCGGTTCACAGTAAAAAAATTCGGAGCAATAACGCTTCAATGACTGCACTATATATGAATTCTTTTCTCTACAAAAAAAAACTATGGAACACTTTTGGATTGGTTCATAATTACTATGTTTGATGGGTTTTTGAAAAAATGCTTGCAATTCGCACCGAAATGGTTTGGCATTGCAAACAATTAGCATCAACAGTTGTAGGGTTAACTCCTATAACAGATCTGTCAAAACATCTCTGCATTTTATTTTTAATAGAAGACAAATTTGTGGGTGAAGTTCGTTATTGATTTTAAAACAATCAAAGATCCCATCCATGTCTTTCAAGATTAAAGGTATCTAATACATATATTTTTTCAAACAACATAAAACACACGTTTATACTTGAAAAGTAACTAAATGTAAAAAATGAGCAAATACAATGATACGGCAAGGCGGAAGAAAATGTCCGTCAAGAACAACCAGCCACACCACTTCACTCTTGTAATACCCACCTAATTGAAGTTCCTTGTTAAAAATATTACCATAATGTAGTGATAAAACGTTTTTTTAGTGCCACTGTCCTTGTCATTTCAATAAAACTCCAATTAATCAGATAAATTTTGGAGAAGAAAATAGAGGGTGAGCAAATATAACCATACTTTTTCTACACGCCTCCTCAAACAAATCCGAACAAGTTGGAAGAGTGGGGCGTTAAAGGCTATGGTGATATGGGTGGGGAACCTGCTTGGTAGGCTGTTTAGGTACCGTTACGCAACAGACAGAGACAGACGACCGAGCATAAATAAATTTTGAAGGTAGAATTGTGCTTTAAGATACAGTATCCTCAAACTAGGAATGTGTCTGTCCTAACGGGCATGTCATCCATTCTATTTTTCCCCGAACCTGCCTTGGCGGTAC
>JAGFPH010000737.1:153110-163573 GCA_018207615.1 Philaenus spumarius
GAAGTTATACTTCTTTGCGCCCGTTAGACACTTTGGGATGGGATGTTGGTCGAGAAACCGCGTCACGCTGAAAAGTAAGAACAAATTTTTAAGAACTATCGATTAATCGACAGTAGGGTCACCGAATCCACAATATATAATTACTGATAATGATAATATAGGTGTATAATATAATAATGAAGTCACGTATAATATATTGAAGATAAATATATTGAATAATATTGAAAAATGTCTTATATTTCATTTATATATCCTGTCTGTTTGTGTGCGTGAGTGGGTGTATGAGAATGGCCAAAGAAGTATAACTTCCACCGTGTGGTCCGACGCACACCCAATTTTTTTTTAAATAGGTTACGTCGTCAATGTTTCTGAAACCAGATCAAAAAAATTCAAATAGAATCTGAAAATCCAAGACAGGATGGGATTTTAGATACATTTAAGAGAGACGATGTTCCATGGCCTACCTTTACATTTGAAATTGTTAACCCCCTCCCCAAATCATAAAGAGTCGGATATGTCAAAAAATTTGTCCTGCTATGCAACACAATATATAATTTATTATTAGTTATTAGGGGTGTGCAAGGTCTCAAAACTCTCGTGCAGCAACAAGAAATAACTCAATATCGTCTCGATCTTATTGTCGAGAATAAAATTCATTTCTCGGTTGTACTTTTCTCGATTCAGCCATACATTTATCAATACGTTTTTAAATTCTCGAGTTTTATTTTAAGTTTTTTTTATAAAACTTCAAATGTACATTAGAATGAAAACATCATAAACAGAAGTTTTCCAAACAACTCAACAGAGAAGTGATTAGGATATCGCAACTTCTTATTTAAATTACTTGACACTGAAGATAATTGCTTAACTTAGCATAACAAAGATTGAGCTTTTGTAACCTTGGGTTTTTAGTATCATAAATAATGGCAGTTAATTACTTGACTAAAAATAAACATCAATATGTTACTGTAAAGGGTTATTCATCAATAGTCAAATGTTAAAGTACATATCTATGACACATTATATTTGTAACATCTTTCATAAACTTTCAATGATGTGAAAAGGCATTTGATATTTCTCACTCTCAACTTGAGATTAAAACTTTGGTTCATTCTTGTTCTGAAAACGCTATTCTCGACTTTTCTCGATCTCGATAAATTGTATTTAATAAATTCTCGTTTCTCGCTTGTTCCTAAACCTCATCTCTCGTCTTTTGATCGATCTCGATAATTTGTATTTTAAACAACATCCCATTCCCGTCTCGAATTCAAAAAATCAATCTCGCACACCTCTATTAGTTATTCAGACATTTGCCACCGTTTGTGTGTCAAAATCGATACATGACGTTTCGGGAGTATGAATCAACTCACGCTATCAGTGTCTGAAAACATGGCAAATGTCCGAATAATAAAATTGAACATCCATCATTAATAAATATGATAACTTCAAACAGAGAACAAGATGTATAAAAAGTGTTGTTAACTTATTTTCAGTAACAAAAATAATGAAGGTGATTAAATGGATTTTAAGTGGAATTAAAAGTAGTCCGTGCAAGATTAATGTAGGAGTTCCACAGGGCTCAATACTTGGACCCTTGTTGTTCATTATTTATTTAATTGATTTATTACAATTTTACCCCCAAATAGTTGCCTATGCTGATGACATACCCTTACCAATTTATGCTGAAACCTGGGAAGATGTATCCACTGAGCTAAATAGAAACTTAAATCATATCTATTCTTGGGTTTTTGATAACAAATTAGTATTAAATCACAATAAATCCACCTACATAACTTTTGGAAACTGAGTCAACCTTTGTTAGGCGTTCGGAAAGGTTGCGACAAAAAACGTCCGCTAAGACCTAGGACTTATCACCTGAGGACGCGAAGTGTTGTTTTTTTCTTCGCGAAACGTCGTGTTGTGTATATTTTACTGTTTTGTTCATAGGATTTTGTGTTGTGTTTTTGTGTGTGTGGTGTGACGTGGAGCCTTGCTTCAAAGATTTTATATTTGACGACAACGTGTCCTGCGGTTATATACACAAGTGAAACAGCAATAAGGTGGGTGTAGTCCATTAAGAGTATAGTAATTTATCTACCACCCCACCTACAAATGTCTTTCAAAACTAAAAGTTTATTTAATAGCATAGCAACTTATGGTATCATTGGCTGGGGCGGACTCTATGAAACAGCTTCTCAGATTGCAAAATAAAATATTAAAAATAATAAGAATAGAACAAACTCAACAAAAGCTGCTAAACATTAAACAAACTTGTGTCGTTAAAGCAATATTGTATAATCTAAGTGATCTCATAGCAAAATACCTTAATTACCCTTGTTTTACCTCAACATACAAAATTTAATAGAAATAGAAATTTAATGCTACCTCAACATGGATTAACCATAGTGCAAAGAAGCTATATATATATTACTCAATATATTATTTCAATAAACTGCCTCCTGAAATTAAGAAAAAAATAAAGACTATTATAAGTGACTGTGCTGATATAAAATAAAGTGTAGTTAAAATTTAAGTGAAAAGTGAAAACTAATGCAATAAAAAAATTAAAACTTTATGAAATTAAATTATATTTTGTTAATAGTATTACTAATGGGGAAAAAACGGAATTGTAAAATGAATTGATTTAGTTTTAGGGACCTCCTGTGTAAGGGCTATTAGCCTCCTATAGGTCCTCAAATTTATGTTTAAAGGAATGGCAATAAAAAAAAAATTAAAAAGACTTTATGAACACCCCGTATTTTACTTAGTTTTTCCATGAAAAACAACTTTTATACTTTTTTTTCCGAGGTTCTGTTACAAGCCAGCTGACTGACGTCTCACTTAATCTACTGTGCAATTTGTTACTGTGAGTTACTTTTGTTGGAAACTATTAAACAACTATATTTCATTTTTAACATTTTATTTTGAAGCGTACAACAATCAATCGTGAGGATGATTTACGATTAACTGAAGTTGAGCAGTTGTTATTGACAAATCTGTTTGAAAGTGATTGTGAAAGTCAGAAAATTTGTACTTAAGGACTCGCCTATTTAACAGTAAAATAATTTTAATTAAGAACACCAAGTAAATTTAATTATTGTAAAAATATTGTGTGCTAAACTGAAAGCTGTTAACCAGAATGATAGGTGTCAAGGCCGGGAGTGAGCCTACATTCGAGCTGTGCCTACATAGTTTTCTAATTGTTATGAGATTTTTCAGTGCTACATTGTAAAAAGGGTAAAATAATTATAAAAAAGGGTTGTGTTTTAATTTCAATTAACATATTTCCATTGTTAAAGTGTTGTTATCCATCACGATAGCAAGTTACAGCAAGTTAAAACGCAACAGGCTCTCAACATACTCATTTCTAGAGGAACATCGAAATTTAGCGTTATAAATTCAATTTTTTATCGGTTGAAAATAAAATGGCAAAAGTACATACAAAATTGAAGGAAATTTAACCATCTACAACTTCGTTTCTGGCAATTTTTCTGACATACAATCGTGGGAGGCACTAGAAGCAATTGTTTGACTAAAAGAGTGAGGTAAACATGATTTTTTCGAAAATTATCAATTTTCAATAACGTATATCTCGAAAACCGTTGGGAATTTGACAAATATGTGCAGGAACAATTTTATAGTAAATTTAATTAGCTTTCAAGTTTATTTGAAATTTTTTTATCTACAATGCACCGTTTCGAAGATATAAATAAAAATAAAAAAAAGGGGACCTTTCCACCCCTTTCCCGCCTTTAGCTCACCTCCTAGGGGCGGGGACTTTTAGTATGTTTACCTCCTAACTATTCCTAATAAAGTCCTGAAGTCCAAAATTATCGCATATTCCATGCACTCTACACCCTCTTTTGAGAACTCATTAACTGGACTATACCGGTTATCCATTTTACATGGGCCACCATTGGGATCTCCAAAAGTACAAGATTTACAGCAAACTTTGGGCCTTTTCTGTTATATCCCCGCATTTACAAACTATTTTATATTCTTAAACTATTTTCTATAACAATAGTTATTGGACTCACCGCCAGCAATCCTTTGAAGTTTTTATTTTCAATTAAAAGTTACTTGTGTGCACTACACGTGTTTCGGACATTTGTCGTCCATCGTCTATTTTCTATAGAATGAGGATTAATCGGGAATGTCCAAATAACTATTTATAACTACTCCATAACATATAAGGAAGGAAGTTTCCAGTTTTTGTTGATATTAGATAAGGGTTATCGCATATAGATTTTTTTATTCTTGGGTTTTTTTTTATATACTTAACCGTTTAGCCGCTAGGAGCGCTGAAAGTATCAGAAACTCTTATTTCAACAATTATTAGACATGTTTTACCATTTGCAAACAATAAAATTTAACTCAAAGTGCAATATTTTTTACAATGGAATGTTATAAAAAGCTGTTTCAATTTCACAAATACTTCACTTTATACAAAAAACATACTTAAATTATTATTTTTAAATCGCTAACACAACTACTCTGTATTGTGTAAGTGCAAGTACAGCTCATTTCATGTATTTATGAAGATGGACAACACTTTGAAAACCTGCTTTAAGTCATAATTAATTAAGTCATCTAGATTGCCTTTTTGTTTACCAAAACATTTTGTTGCCATGATACAAAGAAGGTATTACTATACTATGTACGATTTACGATATAAGAGAAGAAATCTGTAAAAATAGTTCAGTTGTCATGTAAGCTATTCAGCAACTTTTAACAGTAATTTAAGTACGTTTTTTGTATAAAATAAAGTATTTGTGAAATTGAAACAGCTTTTTAACATTCTATTGTAAAAATATTGCACTTTGAGTTAAATTTTATTGTTTGCCAATGGTAAAACATGTCCCTTTAATATTTGTTGAAATAAGAGTTTCTGAAACTTCCAGCGGCTAAACGGTTAAGTTTATAAAAAAAAAAACACCAAGAATAAAAAAGTCATAAAATTGCATGTAAAACCCAAATCTGTCATAAAAAATAGGGGTTTCCATCACAAATTCGAAAGTTTGCCGCCATATTAGAAAATGGCGGCATATTTTCGAAATTTCAAATTGATTTTTTTTATGGCCACTAAAAAGTAGGTGAAGTCCCCCATTTAAAGTTTGCTGTAAATCTTGTACTTTTAAAGCTCCCAACGGTGGTATATATACAAGCATACCAAGCGGTATGGTGGTATATATACAAGCACACAATAACACAAATGTCACAATGCCGCGTTTACACACTATCGAATATTTTTAACACGGGGTGGTGTTACTTATGATATTTGTGTTATTGTACGGATGTATGATATGTGTTATGTTGACTGTAATTTATTTTAATGTATTAACGACCTCAACAGAGCGATATTCTGAAGATGGAACGAGTTCCGAAACGTGTTAACCAATAATCTTTGTAAAGTAAGTAAACTTCTTAAATTACAAAAAGTCACACAGACTGATATAATTATCCCTTTCTTATATTAATTTGTATGAATTATTTTAAATACTAGGCCTACTACTCAATATTTATCTTCAAAAGCATAATTTATTTCAGAAAACAAAATTTTGAATTTGGTTCAAGATGAGTAAATTTCCGTATTTATATCACAAAAAAAAAAACTCATAACATCGTTACAATTTTTACAGCTACAGTATCATTTTCTTGAACAGCACAGAAAATATGCACATTTTGATTCCAAATATGAATTGCTTTGTAAGATTAAAAAACACAATTTTTAGTACGGGCATATTATTAAGTTTTTAACATTTCTAAAACATACCTGGTGTTTTTAGAAATAATACAACTCAATAATCGTGAAAACATCTCATTTGCTCGTTGAGTATGTTTTTTTTTTGTAATATTCTATAAAATTTGCAAAAATAAGGCAGTCTTTTTGAGGTATACCAAATATTATTTTCCAGCCCTACAAGAATTAAAAATACATATAGTAGGGGAGGCCGGGGTAATAAGAGACAAAAAATATTAATGAAATCTATACTATCAATCTAAATCACTTGAAATAAATATCTCGTATTAATTGCATTGAATGGGCTCCTCTTGATTTTTTAAGTAATTTTTAACTTAAACTTTTTGTTAAAATTTTGTTTTTAACTTTCATTAAATCCTTGTCTCTAATAACCCCACGTGCGGTAATAAGAGGTATGTGCTGTCAACTGTCCATAGGCTATATAGCAATGTAAAATCATGTGGGGTAATAAAAGACATCTAGAAACAATTTTGAATCAGCCAATAGTTTTTAAAGAGTAAATAAAGAATGTAAATAAAGAGTGCTTTCAAGGTTTTACAAAATTGTACTTCGAAAAGTCATAGTCTTGGTCAGAAGGTTACACATTAATAAACCCCAAATATCTTACCCAAAAAAAAATTATAAAAAGTCACGAACTTTTAGGGTAAGTTCAAAGTGAAGGTTCTTTTTCGTCGTATAAAAAAAAATTCAAAATGTATTATAAATTTCTCAATAGGTGTATTGTAGTAAAGAATACATAATGATACTTAATCTATATACAAGGTGTTTACAAACTCCCTGGAAAAAAATTGTGTATTTGTTCCTTAGGTCAAGACAATCAAAAAACGTCATATAAATATGGGTCTGAAATGCCTAGTTTTCTGTATGTCCATCTGTTTGTGTTTTTTACAAATTATTTTATAACTTGAGTACTATTTTAGATAGAAACTTCAAATTTAGCACAAACCTGTACCTTGGTAGGTCAAACAAGTGTATAAAATTTCTTTACGCTATCTTAAACAGTTTCAAGATGGCGGCCATTTAAAATCTTTGATGTTAAATTTCACGAAAACCGTAATTTTTATAAAAAAATTTTACCACTAATTAAAAAATGTAGAATTTTAAGACGAACAAAATCATACTTTATTTGCTACAATCGGATAATAAATAACTGAGTAATGAGACATTTACCTAATTATGTAACAACTGTACACGGCAAATTGTTGTTTAGCGTAAATTTTTTTATATATTTATTTCAGTGCTTCCTCTAGGGCCCTAGGTGCTGGCTAAAAAAGGGTTTAAAAAAATTCGAAATTTTAGGGGAGGTTTGGGGGGGACAAAGTTACTAAAAATTCCCATAAGAAATACATAGTGTAATATATTTATTGATATAATAAATGTTTTGTTAATATAAATTTAACTTTGATTTGTCTATCCGTGCAAAGCCGGATCGTGCCAGCTAGTATTACATATTTTTAAAGTTGTCTAAGTATATTTTTTGGGGGGTTTTTTGACTGCGTCTCTTATAACCCCTGTCTCTTATTACCCCGGCCTCCCCTATGTATGTTATATGGTATGGTTCCATAACAGGGTGTCTACTGGGTTTTGAAGCATTAGTTTCTTGAACATAAGTCAGAGTCTTCTTGACATTAGTGTACCTTATTGTCAAAAAATTTGTTTTATAACTATAAACGGGACTACACTGACTCTGCTTTATCCATATTACACATATAATGAAGATAATAAGGACTAATGAAATTATTTTACCCATCTACAACAGGGAAACATCTTAACGCAGTCACAAATAATAGTAACAATAGTATTGTATAATAATACACAAACAAATATTGGTACGGTATTCAAAACTAATGTTTCTCCATACTTCTCATACATTCTATCAGTTCAAAGTGAAAACAAAACTCATTGAACACAGAACTATATATATATATAATTTTTTACTTAAAGGAATTGGATATATGAGCCCTGTTATAAGCAAGCAATATAACGGGGTTTTTAAAAACAGACCTTGTCTATTTTCAAAACGATACATAAAAAAAGTAGTATTTATATACAAAATCCCCTACCAAAAAGCCACTTAGGACAAAAGTCAAATATTTTCTTAGCATGTAATAGCTTTTTTCTCTAAAAATACAGTAGCCTACTATATTTTTTGTTAGTTGATTATTATAATATACTAGCTGGCCAGCCCGATCCGTCTTTGCACGGAGAGACAAATCAAAGTTAAATATGGGGATGATTTTTAGTAACTTTGACACCCCCAATTCAAATTTTTTGAAAACCTTTCTTAGCGAGCACCTAGGGCCTTAGAGGAAGCTACATACCAAATTTCATTCCAATCCGTTAGGTGGTTTTTTTTTAGTAACTTTGACCCCCCCAAACCCCCCTTAAAATTTCGAATTTCTTAAAAACCTTTCTCAGCGAGCACCTAGGGAACTAGAGGAAGCTACATACCAAATTTCATTCCAATCCGTGGGTGGTTTTTGAGATTTCGTGATGAGTGAGTCAGTGAGTGGTATTAATCCAAATATATATATAGATATAGATAGACCTATTTAAAGTTACTAAAATAGTTTCTCTAAAACAGTTTTAAATATTTGTTTGAAAAAAGTCAAAAAGATATCAAATTGTGCTAACTGTGGTTTTAAATGAAAACCAAATAATGATAGTAAGGGCCTACACGCTTCATAGATATAGTTAACTTTTGAAAGAAATAGATTCACATAATATGTTTGTTTTACAAAATAGGACAGTACTAATGAATGTATTCATCCCGAATATTAAATGACAACACCCGTGTTTTTCTTTATAAAATTACTGTAGTAAAATGTAGTATGTCCTATGAATTTGAAATTGGTAAAACCACAGCAGGCACAACTAAATTAAAACATAAAAGAAGAAAGGGATTAGTGAAGTTGTAAGAAATTAAAAAGTTAGTGGCTGTTTGCAGCACAAAGTGCAGTGTGCTGGGCGATGGGATCGCCAACCCCTACGCCAGGGAATTATTAAACATCAATTTCTTGACCTAATGTTTCATTTCTTGACCAGTAGACACCCTGGGTTTGTATTCTTTATCACATTGTATTGTTTGTCACTAGGCTAGTGAAAGTTAGTATATATATACAGTGTGTTCATAAAGTCCCTTTAACCCCCCCCCCCTCATTATTTTTGTTACTGAAAATAAGTTAACAATACTTTGTATATATCTTGTGTTGCATATAGGACACATTTTTTGACATATCTGACACTCTATGATTTTGGGGGCTTAGGAGGGTAAGGAGGGCCTAACAATTTCAAATATAAAGGTAGGTCATGTAATACACCATTGAAAAGCTTATTAAAATAGAAACAGAGTGCAAACTAGAGCTTAGTATCTTACTTCGTTTCAAAGTAATAGACAGAATCAAAGTTCTGGAAAATAACGCACAACCTACTTATTCCTTATATCAACAAATTAATAACCTGATTGTCCATTACTTTAAAACGAAGCAAGATACTAAGCTCTAGTTTGCGCCATACTGATTCTCTTTTAATAAGCTTTTCAATGGTGTATTACAAGACCTACCTTTATATTTGAAATTTTTTACCCACCTACCCTCTCAAGCCCCCCAAAATCATAAAGGTTCAGATATGTCAACAAACAGATATATACAAAGTTTTGTTAACTTAAAAATCGGGTTTTATATTAAATTATAAAATTCAATGATTTCAAGGCCGGACTTCGGTGAGTGTCAATTGTAAGTCAAATATACAAGTTAAATCAGAGCAAGGCTTATCTCCCAAGATGAACCTTGATCAAGGACACGTCAAGAATGGAAATCTGACTTTGCTTGAAAGTAGCCAGAGTTTTCGGGGAATCCAGGAATTTTATGCATTTGTGATTTTCATGGTTTATTACGTAGCGCTAAAAGCGTGAGTTAGGGCCGAGCGAATTTCAAATCATAAAAGGTAATAATACCAAAGTAAACAGGGGTTAAAGTTAAGGGAAAAGTTCAATTTAACTCGAAACCGGAAAAGTCAGACATTTTTGGAATCTACATAAGTAGACGAAAATAAAAGGATAAATAAGAAAATGTCAAATTATTGAAAATAAAAAAGTTAGCTCAAGTGTCAAATTTTCACACACCCTAAAAAGGGAGAAACAATTAAAATCATAGGTTTCCACTCACAAGAGTTGTTAGATAAAGAATAGTTCTGTGTAAAAAAGGGAACAAAAAGTAAAATTAAATTAAGATAAAAGGGTGAGAGTTTTCACGCCTTTTAAAGTATTAAAAGTTGAATTTAAAAATTTTTAATAATAAAAAGGTAAAGAGATTTAGGTTTAGATTAACACTGTATGGTTAGGAAACCAGTAACTTAAACATTTTTCGCGTAGTAAATAAAAAACCCCCAAAGAACTTTTTTGCGATTGTAGGCTAAGTCCCAGAAGAGAAGAAATTAGTTAAAGTGGTGAAAAGTGTTGGAACAGGTGTTAAAGACAATCAGCATAAACAAACAAAAAAGACATTGAACGCGAAAGACAGTCGCGGGAAAATGCGGGAAAGCGTAGACGTGCCGCGCACGCGTAAAAATCATAGTACAGACACGATTCAAAAACGTACGGATAGCCAGAAGCAATCTGAAAAAGTGAAAAAGGAAAATTATAGAAAACTTAAAAAGAACAAAAGGTACGACACCCTGTGTTCGTTGTATAATTGACCTACAA
>JAGFPH010000737.1:163973-183825 GCA_018207615.1 Philaenus spumarius
CCCCCCCCCCCCCTCATTATTTTTGTTACTGAAAATAAGTTAACAATACTTTGTATATATCTTGTGTTGCATATAGGACACATTTTTTGACATATCTGACACTCTATGATTTTGGGGGCTTAGGAGGGTAAGGAGGGCCTAACAATTTCAAATATAAAGGTAGGTCGTGTAATACACCATTGAAAAGCTTATTAAAATAGAAACAGAGTGCAAACTAGAGCTTAGTATCTTACTTCGTTTCAAAGTAATAGACAATCAAAGTTCTGGAAAATAACGCACAACCTACTTATTCCTTATATCAACAAATTAATAACCTGATTGTCCATTACTTTAAAACGAAGCAAGATACTAAGCTCTAGTTTGCGCCATACTGATTCTCTTTTAATAAGCTTTTCAATGGTGTATTACAAGACCTACCTTTATATTTGAAATTTTTTACCCACCTACCCTCTCAAGCCCCCCAAAATCATAAAGGTTCAGATATGTCAACAAACAGATATATACAAAGTTTTGTTAACTTAAAAATCGGGTTTTATATTAAAATATAAAATTCAATGATTTCAAGGCCGGACTTCGGTGAGTGTCAATTGTAAGTCAAAAATACAAGTTAAATCAGAGCAAGGCTTATCTCCCAAGATGAACCTTGATCAAGGACACGTCAAGAATGGAAATCTGACTTTGCTTGAAAGTAGCCAGAGTTTTCGGGGAATCCAGGAATTTTATGCATTTGTGATTTTCATGGTTTATTACGTAGCGCTAAAAGCGTGAGTTAGGGCCGAGCGAATTTCAAATCATAAAAGGTAATAATACCAAAGTAAACAGGGGTTAAAGTTAAGGGAAAAGTTCAATTTAACTCGAAACCGGAAAAGTCAGACATTTTTGGAATCTACATAAGTAGACGAAAATAAAAGGATAAATAAGAAAATGTCAAATTATTGAAAATAAAAAAGTTAGCTCAAGTGTCAAATTTTCACACACCCTAAAAAGGGAGAAACAATTAAAATCATAGGTTTCCACTCACAAGAGTTGTTAGATAAAGAATAGTTCTGTGTAAAAAAGGGAACAAAAAGTAAAATTAAATTAAGATAAAAGGGTGAGAGTTTTCACGCCTTTTAAAGTATTAAAAGTTGAATTTAAAAATTTTTAATAATAAAAAGGTAAAGAGATTTAGGTTTAGATTAACACTGTATGGTTAGGAAACCAGTAACTTAAACATTTTTCGCGTAGTAAATAAAAAAACCCCAAAGAACTTTTTTGCGATTGTAGGCTAAGTCCCAGAAGAGAAGAAATTAGTTAAAGTGGTGAAAAGTGTTGGAACAGGTGTTAAAGACAATCAGCATAAACAAACAAAAAAGACATTGAACGCGAAAGACAGTCGCGGGAAAATGCGGGAAAGCGTAAACGTGCCGCGCACGCGTAAAAATCATAGTACAGACACGATTCAAAAACGTACGGATAGCCAGAAACAATCTGAAAAAGTGAAAAAGGAAAATTAAAGAAAACTTAAAATGAACAAAAGGTACGACACCCTGTGTTCGTTGTATAATTGACCTACAACGTGGGGCGAAACCCTTGTTCGTTGTAATGTATTATGGGAAAAATAAATAGGATGATTGAAGAGTATCTCAGGAAATACTTCCGCTGTTTTTGTCTATTCCAAAACCTAAACATATCCGCAAAAGAAATCTATATTTTATTATTGCAGTTGTACTAATGATTTCATACACAACAAACAAAGCGTGGAGCGGGGAAAAAAATTAACTAACTTTTTTAATGACAAAAAATGATTTTTTTTGTAATTTCTAAAAACAAGAAATTAAGTTTTTAGTTTTTTGTTGATAACTCGGTTATCCTTTGATCTACAGAAACAACAAAAAAGCATTTTGTCATTCGTTCAAAAATAAAAATACGGTATTTTATCTCTTGTACATTTTTTGTAAAGCTATTTCAACATATTCCACCTTAAAAATTTGTAATGACCGCCATTTTGAAAATTATAAAAATAAATTCTTTGTGTTTGGTACACTTATAAATCTTAACATGCAAAATACTTATTCCAAATTAGAACTCGATATCTCGTCTATTTCTGGAGTTACAGTGAGTTTTTGTAAAAAAACAAAATGGCCGATTGTGACTAAACTAAGCCGAATTCGAAAAAAAGTTACTGAACATTTTTTATTTATTTCAATGAATACAATCCGATCCTGTATAGCCCGCTAAGGTTTTTAGGGACACCCTGTATAACATTTATTATGACACCACAAAATGTGTTCTGGGGACCATGATCAGTGTTCAATGACCACTCCCGACCTTAGGTCTCACCATAAGAGGCAGTGCATAGCTCATATTTCCTATGGAAATTCAATAAAAATAATTACTCCCTTAGTAGCCAAGCCCGTTCAAAATTTCTATAAATGTTCTAAATATTACCAAAATCTTTTGCCTTATAACTGCAACCTTTGGTGAAAGGGGCAAAATTTGTTCAGTACTTAGCTTATAGAGAAATTGAAGTTATAATAGGCATTTTAAAAACCAACTGCTGAAAGCATCCAGATCATGTTCCATTTTTACCTTCAGCTAAGAATTATTTGAGTTTTTATTTTTACAACTTTTGTGTCATCAGCAAAATATTATTTGATTACAAATTCTTAAGGAAGAAACAACAAACAATTCAGTTGTATAATTGGTACCGTACTCCAAACATCGCATAATTGGTAGTTATAGTTGTAAATTCAATGCCCACTTAAAATTACACAGGTCTAATTGTTTTCAGGGAAGTTGAGGAAAATGGATCAAACAATTCATTTTATCGTCCTTTTATTGCCGTATTTTACTTGGATAACGTTTAATAGGCCTGTATATTTTGTAAACAGTATTTTATACTCTTTTGTTTTACCTTTGATGTTATAAAACAAGACAAACATATTTCTAATATGACAGAGCCTGTCTTACTAAACTCATAAATCTAGTGGTTTCATTGAAATCATAACGAAACAGTATGAAACATAATTTCCTCCAGTTATAAAATCTGATTTCATCAACTTATAATCTTAAAATCGTCTACCTACTATTTTGCAACAGACCAATTTTGTCTTTTTTTAAAATTGTATTTACTTGTCATTAAATGATATTGAAACCCAATCACAATAAGAGAGTAGTGCTGCCAACCTAAGAACATTGTAACTGATTGAATGTTGAATTATAATAATAAAATAATCTCTTTTCGGCAAGTCAGTTTGGATTTAGACCTGAAATGTCAGTGAGAAGCGCAATGGATATACTGATTTCTTACATCTTAGAAGGTTTTGAAAATGGGTTGGCCACAACTGCTGTAATGTGTGACTTAAGCAAAGCCTTTGATTGTGTGGATCATGACATTTTATTAAATAAATATAAGTATTATGGGGTTGCTGGGTCTGAGAATGATTTCTTAAAATCCTACCTCTCTGATGGTGGCAAAAGGTCTTTGTTAATGGTGTACTTTCCTCTGGAAATAAAATTTAAATTTTGAGTGCCTCAGGGTTCGGTTTTTGGTCCCTTCCTGTTTCTAGTTATGATAAATGATCTGGAGGCAAATGTCTGCTCCCGGGTGGCCGTGTTTGCAGACGATGTGACTTTTTTTCAATCTGAACAATGTCTAAAATCATTGAACAAATACACTGGTACAGTCTTGCATGAAGCCAATGTTTGGTACAGTGCCAACAAATTTTTATTAAATGTAGACGACAAGATACACGAAATTGTGTTTACCCTTAACAGGGCTATGTGCGAGGCTAATGATAAACCTGTTAAACTGCTTGGCATGCATTTAGATGTAAAGTTGACTTGGGGGCAGCACATTGACTCTGTTTGTAAAAGATTGTCTAAAGCTTTGTACCTGATTAGACATTTAAGAAACTGTTTACCTAAAAGCTGTCTAAGAACTGTTTATTTTGCCTATTTTCATACTGTACTATTGTTTGGTTTCCTATTTTGGGGTAATTCAGCAAAAATCCACAGAGTGTTGCTCTTGCAGAAAAGAGCTATTAGACTGATCACATTTAGTTCATGTGACGAGCATTGTAGGTCTCTATTTAAGCAGAGGCAGGTACCAACTGTAATAAGTCAATATGTTTTTGAATGTTTGATGTTCACTAAATCGAAATTTGGTAGATTGGTGATGTACAATACTAGAAAAGGCATGCTTAGCCTATACATAAGCCCTTTGCTACACTAAGTATAACCCAGACATCCTATCAATATATTGGTATGTCCATGTTCAATATGCTCCCTGTTGGAGCTTTTTCTGTAGACATTAAGAAATTTAAAAAAATTATGTATGTCTGGATTTGCAATAACCCTTTTTATAGTTTAAGTGAGGTTTTTCAGGCTGATGTCAGGAACATTGTTTTTTAATATTGTTAAACATTTTGCCCTGATTTTTTTTTATGCTATTGTTGTGCTGTAGTGATGTATTTTAATAAATAGTGCATTTATGTTATTACTTGATCAATACACTGTAACATGTGTCTCTAGATTGATAAATCAAATGAAATATAAAAGTTCAAACTGGGAATGTTTATTATTTGTTATTTTTCTACAATTTGTTTTGTAATTTTACTAGGCCTACGCATTTTATAAATATATACCTTTACGAAAATTGGAAACAAACTGTGTGCGTTTTAATACAATTGCATCATTTTTTTGGGTGTAAGTTAGAACTTAATTATAGTCAGGTATTTTTTTTCTTTAAAGAGATTAGCACTAAAATATGTTTTAAATGTTATGTGCCGTTTGATTTTACATATACTTATTTTATTTTTTACAAGAGTTCAAGCATGAGCTGCAATGCATTTTTTATTGAAAATACTCCCAATATGGAGGTTGGTGTGCAATGCACTGTGCGTCGGCCGCTTCTCATAGTGTTCAGTGTCAAGCTTACATGTGCGTCCTTAGCAGTGAACGAGTTAAGCCCCATATCCCGGTCTAGCACCCTCCTAGAAAATATCGTATGGGCGCCCATGCAGTCTACCGAAAGTGAAAATGTAGTATTTTGCCGTATTGTTACATGTATACCCAAGCTATGTGATAAATTTATAATTACAGTGACTGTAAGTTGTTCCGCTAAATGTATAGGCTACTGACAGTGAAGTGATGACAATCATGTTATTTTACTGTTGTGTAAAAACTTTGTGAAATAATAATTCTTATATAGAGTGTGTACTGGCTTTTGAAGCCTTAGTTTCTTGACTATTTCATAGTCAGATTTTTCTAGACTTATAAGTGTGCGTCATCGGTTTGTTTTATAAGTCTAAACTGGACCATACAGACTCTGCTTCATGCATATTGCACAAATAATGCAGAAAATAGGACCAATGAAATTATTTTAACCATCTACAACAGGAAATATCCTAAAGCATTCACAAATAATAGTAACAATAGTATTGGATAATCATTCACAAACAAATATTGGTATTGAAAACTAATGTTTCTCCATACAATATCAGTTCAAAACAAAAACAAAACTAATTCAACAAACAACTATAATGTAGGTTTTTACTTCAAGGAATAAGCCTACATATATGCCTGCTCTTAGTTGCTGTAAATAAGAAATATAATGGGGAATGTAAAAATAGACCGGATTTTCAAAATTATACATAAAAAAATCTATTTCTATGTAAAATCATCTATCAAAACGATGGTTAAGACAAAAAGTAAATTATTTGTTCAACATAATAGTTCTTTTACTTATTTTTCCAAAAATACAGTAGGCCTAACCTACTAATGAACGAAATCATCCTGAATATTTAATGATAATGCCCAATTTATTGTTTTTCCTTTTAAAGTTATTGTGGTATGTGCTATAATTTACTTTTTTAATGTTTTGAAATGGGTAAAGGGAAAAACCACAGAAGGCACAACTAAATTCAAAAATAAAAGGAGAAAGGGATTAGTAAAGTTGTTAGTAAGAACTTGAACAGTTAGGGGCTGTTTGCAGCACAAAAGTGAAGTGAGCTGGGCGATGGGATCGCCAACCCCTATGCCTGGGAATTATTAAATATCAATTTCTTGACCTAATGTTTCATTTCTTGGTCTTTTCTTTACTTTCTTGAAAGTAGAAACGCTGTTATAGAATTCTTGTACAACTGCATTTGCTGTGTACATTGATTTAAGATGTTTAATAAATTAAACATTATGACTATGTTCTAGAGCATTTTCTTGCTGATAGGTTGGCTCCTCTTCCGCAATATGACAAGGAGGCGTATTGTAAATTTTACCCGCAATTCGTAATATCTTAACAACAATAATAGAATTGTTGAGATCATATTTTACATATACCGAAATACAAGGCTCCAAACATAAATCTTTCAAATTTACTAAAAAGACACAGAGTTAATAAAATTATAAAATAAATGTGTAATAATTTGGACCCTACATTTATAAAACCTTTTATTAGGTTAAGTTTAAAGGACAATCACCATCTATTGTGAAAATAACTAACCTTATATACTTAACTTGCCCTTATATTTGAGTAGGTCTATCCTTTTAGATAGGCCTAGGCCTACATCAGTTTTTTTATTCTTTTAGATAAGGCTATTGATTTTTGAAATTAAAATGTTTTAAAATAGTTCTTAATCTAAACAAATATTTGGCTGTAGAGCAATTTAGATCTGCCATCTTTAACTATCAACAAGACTAGATATATTGTGTTTACCTATTAACAAATTACTTTTTAATTAACGAGTTTAGGTCAAACATTGATACAACGGTTGTAATTAATTTTACTTTCATGATAACAATAGTGTTGTTCCTCAATGTTTTAATTTTATACGTAATGATAAATTTATTTTAGATGTAGTCTACTAAATTTTGGGGATTGGTGATAGAAGACATTTAACCTGGATCAACCATGTAGACATGATTTGTAAAAGAGTTGGAACAGGCACCTTTCTTATAACATTTTTCAGTTATTATGTTGGTAGCATTTTTTTGTAAGGATATGTAATGGTATCATCATTATATATTTTTATCCTATGGCGCTAAAATTTAGGTAAATTGTTATACAATAGGAAAAGCTCTGAGGATTATATTTATAGAGTCATTTTGCTTACAGTGCAAATCCAAGTTTTAAAATAATAGATAAATTCACAGCTTCAGTACAAGAGAAATGTACAATTCACAGGTCAAAGGTGAACCTGAAAGGTTAGATAGGAAAACCTTTAATATAGGTGCAATTATATTTGATAGGTCCCTGTAGAGCTAAAAGATGTTAAAAAGAGATAAACTCTTTAAATAAAATGAAGTTAAAAGAGATTTTTCCTACACAATGTCTACATTTTGTAAACAAATTTGCACAGTTTTTTATATTAATTAAGCTTAATTAATTGTTTGTTATAGATAACTTTTTTTTATGTGTTAAATATTGTAATGTTTATTGAAGTATAACAATTAATTAGCCTAAAGTTTATCTACAGGAAATGTATTATTATGATCATTTCTAATCAAATTATTTAGCGCATAAAAGCGATGATAACCGCTCAGGTTTTTCGCCAAAAAAATATTTAACAATAATTTACTCATGCACTTTCCATGACTTTTTTATATTGTTACTAGGCCACCATTAAATAAATTGGACGAAGTGTGATAACACACTTACCAAGACAGGCGCTATAGACTGTAACGGCAAGGAAGGCCTACGGTACACATTTGTAAAATAATCCACTAGCTTATTAAAAGTATAAAATACGGAAAATTCCACTAGGTAGCATAAAACATGCCCTAAAAGTGAAATACGGAATATTACACTAGCCTTAACATGCCTAATGTGTAAATGTACAGTAGTTTCTGCTGAAAAAAATTCATCATAGCACAGTAGCCTAAACAGCCTATATAAGTCACACATTGTCCAGAAGTTATAATACCGTGGCAAAAATAAGTCAACAACTAGGAACCATTTTATGCATTAACAATGATTAGTCGAAACTTTTTCTATGGTTACCATCAAGTTTTGTATAACCATGCATACATTATTCAACTTCCCATTCTACTGGTTTTATTGCCGGCTAACCTAAACAAGCTAAGAAGTTTTTTTTATCACCTGCTCAGATGTTTTATTCATAGATCCGGTTTTATTTAATTATTTTGGAGTTTCCTTCATAATGTATTAAATACTTAGTAGTAGGCTAATTATTTTCATTTCTTATTAATCACACAGTTTATGAGATTTACTTCAATTTAATATGACTAGAAAATGTGATAGACCTAAATTTAGAAAAATGTGATTAAACATAAAGGGCTGAAATACAAAAAAAAATCATATTTTCATATCGGATTCAAAGTAACCCTGATAGACCGTGGAGGGTTTTTAGGGGTCTGCAGAAATTTTTGATTTTTGAAATATTAAAAAAAGTGTTCAGTTTCTTAATTTGGCGTAAGTTTACTATTCGACCCTAGCCTAATATTTTTGCAGACAAGGGCGATGTTTTACATTTTACTGTTAGGCCTAACTGTTGATTACAGGTAAACATACTGTGACTAAATACTATAGGTTAGAACCTTTTAGGTTTTTTTTAAAAATTATTATTCTTGCGTTTCTGTTGCCATAGGTTAGCCTAGGGTCGAATAGTAAACTTGCACCCTTAATTTATAATGGTTTGTGTTGCACAATAAAAATAGTTGGCGCAACTATTCGACCCTAGGCTAAACTATGGCAACAGAAATGCAAGAATAATAATTTTAAACAGACCTAAAAGGTTCTAACCTATAGTATTTAGTCACAGTATGTTTACCTGTATTCAACATTTAACAGTAGAATGTAAAACAAAGTCGTTGTCTGCAAAAATATTAGGCTAGGGTTGAATAGTAAACTTACGCCAAATGGTTAAACTTTATCTACCATGAAGCTACATTTTGCAAGTTTAGTTTTTCGTTATTTACTTTAGGAAAGTAAATAGCCCTAGTGGTACCAAACTGTATGTTTACAAACTGGAACATAGGCTATAGGCCTTCAGTGACTGGTAACTGTAGGTTAGTTCAGGCTCAGTTTTTATTATTTTTGAGGTGGCATGGTATTAGTGTAGGTGAATGAGACCATAAATATAATGAAACTGTAAACTCCACTGAATATAGGCCTACAAAATCAAATATATTCAATATAAAACAAGTATAAACAAACAAATCGAAAAGTTTAATAGGTGAATTAACATCCTGCTAAACTGATAGATATAACAGTGTGGCCAGATTAGCACCTCTTTCTTTTAGGAAAGTAAGAAGTGCTACCAACTTATACATGTTTACAAGTAGGCTATAGTAACTGTAAGTTTAGGATAGCCTACTGTGTGGAGACAGTAGGTTATAGATAGCCTACTGTGTGGAGACAGTAGGTTATAGTTAAGGTTCAAGATTTGTTAGACTAGCCTAGGCCTACTACCCAAAAAAATAATAGCCTAGGCCTAAATAAAAAAACTAACCTAAACTAGGCCTAACTTAAAGTTTACTTTTAGTAACATACAAACTTCCTTTTTCTAAACCTATCTAATAGCCTATTTTAGCTGTTAACTATTGAATGTGCATAACGAACACACTAACATGTTAACTTATTGAACGTTCCTAATTTAGGCCTAATTAATGGCACGTTTCATTTGTCACGTTCCTTGTTTTGTCAGATTTCATCAAATGTAAGTTTTATGGTTTCAGTATGTAGCCTACTAAATGTTTATTATTGCAGGTTTATTAAGATAAATAAGCTTATAATTTTTTTTTAAATTTTCTATTGTTTTTATAATTTGTTTACAAAATGGTTAGGCTATTATTTATTTTTTTGATGCCTTGGAGTGTTTAGTTTGTTTAGTGCAAACATAACCAAAATGCCTGAACTAGCTATAACCTGCATTTTTTGCGTTTTCTTTCTCTCGTAATTTCTATAATATACCTAGGCCCTAGGCCTATCTGTCGCTGTTATGGTTTACATTTCTAGACTCACTTTAATGTCTACTTTCAGAATATGAAAACAATTTCCACTTGATAGCCTATTATCTGCTCTATAAATACCCACGCTTTCTTTTAAACTTCCAATATGCTTAAATATTACAGTTAATTATGAACTACACTTCTTATACTGACTATGGCCAATTTTATCTAAAGGTCTTTTGGTCTTTAGACATGCAATGAGGTCCATCTTGACAGTTGGTGGAAGTGACAGTAAACTTAGTGTAAATCCAGTCAACTGGAACTATGAAAGTTAGGCTTCTATAAAGTAAGGCTGTGTACTTATAAAATAAACTGTTAACTATTTACTAAGTAATAGCCTAGGCATATCTATTTATCCATAGGAATTAGGCCTATTCTTACCTGTCATCGTTAATTCTTTTCAAATCAGCAATTTCAAGTTCAAACTTTAATCTACTAACTTCACACAATAATAAATCCCTCTCAGCTATTACCGTTTCCAATTTGTGCTTTAGACCTTCAATTTCTTGACACTGTTCACTTATTATCACTAAGTTTTCATCTGACGTACGTTTACTCTCACTGCATTCTCCTAGGCCTACAACACTATTGTCAAATTCATGTTCATGTTCACCACTCATGATTAATAATTGGCTATAATATCCCGCATACATCCATTTCATTTAATTTAAGTTCAGTGAACAATATAAAATCACGTCCTTTACACTATCAGTAGTATCAAATTTCAACTACACAAAACACAACCGCCATGATGAATTGATTTTTAACTTTCATCTCTATTCCTTCAGCCTTCATGTTGTTAATGGTTGCTGGTTGCAGAAAGATATTGTTACCAGATCGATTATTCATTTTAGAACGATTATTTGTATATAATCGATTATTTAAATCGAAAGATGTATATTTAGTCCTGAGTCAGTTAAACACTCATATATGAATTATTTCACATAATTTATTATAATATGTGTTATAATGGAGTAGATAACCAAATGAAAAACTCTAAGGTCTAAACAATAAGAAAAAGTCTACTTTTTGAAAGTACCGCAACAGCAAAAATTTAGTCGGATATAATATAATATACCTTTTATCTATCAATATAAAAGCGAAATGGCACTGATTCATTCATTCATTCATCAGCAGAACTAAAAATCTACTGAACCAAATGAGTTCAAATTTGGCATGCATGTTCAGTTGGACCTTTAGACGCGCACTAAGAACGGATTTTGAAAACATCCCAAATATACGCCCAATATTCGCGTTTTTCTAGCGATTTTTTGCGTTTTCTCAGCTTTTTCGAGAACTAATTGGCAGAAAATGTTGAAATTTGGTACTTCGGTTCGTTTAAGGCCTAAAAGTAGTCTGTTAAAAATGTTTGAGATTCTCCCAAAATTACGCCACAAATAGGCGTTTTTGCATTTTTCCTTGCGTTTTTTATCATCCTCAAATTACGCCTGTTATTGACGTTTTTCCAGTTATTCTTTGCGTTTTTGAGGAGTTTTTTCATGTGTTAGCAGAACGACTGAATAGTATACAATAATCTGTTTTAATTTTTGGGTTGGTAAGCAGTGAGCGGAACCCTCTAATCTATTTATATAAAAGCGAAATACCACTCACTCATCACGATTTCTCAAAACTACCGAACGGATTGAAATGAATTTTGGTGTGTAGCTTCCTCTAGGGCCATAGGTGCTCACTAAGAAAACGTTTGAAAAAATTCGAAATTTTAGGGGGAGTTTGGGGTGTTGTATTTCTTAAGAGGTTCTGCTAATGATTTATATTAATGAAATAACTGTAGTAAAAGAAAGTAGATACATCAATATCTTTATTTGATGTCAACATAATTAATTACAAGTTGCACGTTTACATCAATCGGCACATCCGCCATCTTGACTCTCTCTGGCCTGTACAGTGCCAACATGATATAATCATAACTGCTTATATCAAACATCTCCCTTTCTTTTTTTTTTTTTTAAACAAATAAAAACATTTTTTTTTTTTTAAACAAATCAAATACATGTTTCCTTTTAAATAAACACAATTCACAATTAACTGAATAATTAAACACTTAACTTAGAACAAAAATAACTATTTTCTTTCTTAATTTTAATTTTCTTTTACAAATTTAGTCTGTCAGGTTTATTTATAAGCCTGCCTGACCTTGTAACTACTTTAGGAATGTTTTCAAAGTTAGGAGACTCTTGAGACCCTTTCATGTTATTGTGACCACTTTCAGCTTGGTCAGAATTATCAGATGGAGAGTTTATTTTAAGCTCACATTCTGGGTTATTAAAACAAGGTGGTTTATTTTTAGATTTTAATAAATATTTTCTGTTTCTCCTAATTATCCTCCCATCACCCTGTTTTACTATATATGACCTTGGGGTATTATGTTTTTTTATTATTTGACCTTTTTCCCATATTTTCCCTTTTTGAATTAGAACTGAATCTTTAGGCTCCAAGTCTGGTAACTTTTTAACATTCCTGTCATACAATACTTTCATTTTCTCATTTTTGTTTAGTAGTTTAGCTTTTACGTTTAAGTCATAATGATTGTTTGTTAGTAACGTATTTAGTGTTGGTATTTTAGTTTTTATTCTCCTATTCAGCATTAACTGAGCTGGAGATAAATTAATATCTCTTAGTAAGGTATTTCTGTATTCCATAAGGGACACATGAATGTCTTGATTACTTTCAAGAGCTCTTCTAAGCATATTCTTTATAATTGAAACAGATTTTTCTGCAAGTCCATTAGACTGAGAGTGAATTGGACTTGTAGTTATTGTTTGAAAATCCCAATCCCTTGCAAAATTTTTAAATTCTATGCTATTAAAAGGCACATTATCAGAAATCAAGACATCCGGTATACCAAATCTAGCAAAAATAGACTTGAGTTTTTTAATAACTTGACCTGCTGTTTTGTTTTCTAAAGCTACTACTTCTATCCATCGAGAATAATAATCTGTTAATACTAAATAATCATTTGAACCATACTGAAATAAATCGGTAGCTAATTTCTGCCAAGGCCTATCAGGTGGTGGATGATTAATTAGTGGTTCCTTACAGTTACTTTTACGAAACTTTTCACAGATTTTACATTTAAGTATAAATTCTTCAATATGTTTGGACATTCCAGGCCAAAATATTACTTCTCTGGCTCGTGATTTACACTTTCCTATGCCTAAATGACTCTCATGAATCAAATTCAACATATATTGTTTCAATGACTTAGGTACTATAAGCTTATCATTTAAAAACAACAAATTTTCTTCTACAATAATGTTATCCTGTAAATTAAAATAAAAACGAACATCATTTGGACACTTATTTCTAGATTTTGGCCATCCATTAAAAACATAAGATTTAAGTGTCTTAAGGACTGAATCTTTTTCAGTTTCTTTTACAAAAGTTATTTTCCTTTCTGTTGTCATCGGTAAATATTTACTTAATGAATGAACAACATAATTCAATTCCGGATCATCTTTAACTGGATCTTTTATAAATGCTCTCGATAGAGTATCAGCTAAAAACATTTGTTTACCAGGCACATATGTTACATTTATATTATACTTGATTAGCTTAAGCAATAACCTTTGCAATCTAGAGGAACCTTAGAAATATCTTTTTTTACAATAGTAATTAAAGGTTTGTGATCTGTCTGAACATGAATCAATCGACCATATGTTATTTGATGAAATTTTTCTAGACCAAATGTTATAGATAACAACTCTTTTTCTATTTGTGCATATCTTTGTTCTGTTTCTGTCAAACTTCTAGACCCATATGATATAGGATGTCCTTCTTGAAAAATACAAGCACCAAGTCCATCCTTAGATGCATCACACTGTAGTGTTAGCGGTTTTGAACTATCAAATAGAGATAATACTGGAGCTTTGGTTAATTTTTCTTTTAAAACTTTAAGCGCTGATTCATGTTCAGGCAGCCACTGCCAACTAACATCTTGTCTAGTTAAGTTTCGCAAGGGTGCTGTTATCACTGATAGGTTAGGTATGTATTGTGAAAGATATTTTGACATTCCCAGTAATCTCAGTATATCTTTTTTACATGAAGGCTTCTTAATCTCTAATATCGCTTTAACATGTTTAGGATCTGGTTTAATTCCATCATGTGAAATAATCTGTCCTATGAAACTAACCGATTTTACTCTGAATTGTATTTTGTCTTTATTAAATTTAACATTATTGACTTTAGCTCTTTGTAGTACTTTATTTAATATTCTGTCATGATCCTGTTCATCAGAACCAGCAATGATCAAATCATCAAAGTAAATTTCACAGCCTTCTATATCACCGAAAATGTCAATATTTCTTTTCTGGAATATCTCTGGCGATGAACATAGCCCATATGATGGCAATCGCTTAAATCTATATCTCCCAAATGGAGTATTAAACGTACATAAGTATGAGCTAGATTCATTTAGTTCAATATGCCAAAAACCTTCTTTTAAATCTAATACTGTAAAAACATTTTTACCACTTAACCTATACATTATTTCTTCAGCTTTAGGAATTAAATATTGTTCTCGCCTAATTGCGTTGTTTAGGTCTTTAGGGTCTAAACATAGTCTCAATGAATGGTTAGGTTTTTCAACAATTACTAGGCTATTTACCCATTCTGTTGGTTTTGTCACTCGAGTTATTATCTCTTTATTTTCTAAGTTATTAAGTGTATCTTTGAGTCTTTGATGAAGGCTCAATGGTACACGTCTAGGTGGATGTATTTTGGGCTCTACAGTTTCTTTTAATTCTATATTTAATTTGCCTGGAAATTTTCCTATTCCACTAAAAACTTCTAGATGCTTTTGAATTACATCACTTTTGTCTACATGTTCAGAAATATAGTTTATTCCTATCTTAGTTAGCAATTTTAATTTCAGACAATCACTCAACCCTAGCAATGGTATAGTGTTTACATTTACTACCATAAATGTGACTCCTATATTTGTACAATTTCTTGAAGAACAATTTACAGTGTACGTCCCTATGGGTTTAATTTTGTCATTTCCCCCAAAAGCTGTTAAAATGGCATTTGTTTTGTTCAATTTGCCTACATTTCTGCATTTAAGTTCCTCATATATTTTTAATGGTAGTATACTTGTTTCTGCCCCTGTATCTATTTTAAATTTTACTTTATTTTCACCTAGTTCAATGGTTTCATACCATGAAGTTGTGTTTCCTATGCTATCAATTTGTATTTCTGAACTAACTTCTAAATCTGGCTTACTACTACTTAATTTACAATTAAGATTTAGGCCTACTACATTTATAAACAAATCTTCTATAGAGCAATTTTGTGTTGTAGAATCTTTTTGTACTTCATTAACCTGTTTATGTCTAGGTTTGTACTCACTCTTACAAAATTTAGCAAAATGGTTAGATTTCTTGCACTTGCTGCAGATTTTACCAAAGGCTGGGCATGACCTTGGTTTATGATTATAGCCACACTTTTTGCACAAAAACACAGCACTTGCCTTATTAGGCCTAGATTTACTATCACTTTTATTAAAAACTTTTTTAACTTTAACTTCATCCACACACTTGTCTTGTAGTATTCTTACTTGTAGTCGACTCGCCTCCGCTGCTCTGCAGTATTCTGTAGCTCTCTTTAAGGTTAGGTCTGGTTCTCTTAACATTCGTTCCTGTAGATTCTTGTTGTTTATCCCTAAAACGATCCTATCTCTTATTAGGGATTCTTCTTCCATAAATTCACATGTACTTGCAGCTGTCTGCAGTTCCGTTAAGAAGTTGTCGAACGTCTGTCCTTCTTTTTGACTAATGTTAAAAAATTTGTATCTTTCAAAGACAATATTCTTCATCGGTTGGCAATAGGCATCAAACTTAGCAACGATTGTCTCTAGTTTTTTACTGTCTTGTGTTGAGTCATATTTAAAAGTGTTGTACACTTCTAGCCCTTCTTCACCAATTAAATTTAATAATATGGCTATTTTCATTGATTCTTCTGCTTTTGTTTTGCCTGATGCTTCTATAAATAGGTTATATCGTTGTTTGAATTTTCTCCAATTTTCAGCAACATTTCCCGTTAGCTCCAAAGGTGGAGGGGGTCGAAATACCGTATTCATCATATTTTCTTGACAAATTTTGCAATACTAATTTGGTATTGCTTCTCCTTTTACTTTTAGCAAGGATCTTTTTCTTCCGAAAAGATTTTTTTCTAGTTTCTTACCCCGTTTTCCTGCTCAGCGACAAGATTCAACACTAACGTTAGGCTATTGTTCCTACTTACAAAGCACATTGTTTCATTCCGTTATATCTACTCCTTTACACTTCACTTCTGACACCATGTTGTATTTCTTAAGAGGTTCTGCTAATGATTTATATTAAGGCTAAACATCCCAGGATTAGTTCCAAATTCTGCCACCACGGCGCAGCACTAAAATGGAGTCATTTTGTATTTGTGTTTATTGGTGGAATTTTCGTCCGATCTTCATTTGCAAAACTGATTTGTGAACGGAATAAGATTAGAATTCACGCCAAAGAAGCTAAATTTTAATTAAGTTGCTGGTTTAAAAAATAATAATAAAATAATTGTGTTACAAAACGAAAAATGCAAATCGCAGGTAGTCATTTTGAAGACAATAATTTTTAATTAATTTTACACTTTTAATTTTTAAAATCGCCTGGCTGGTTTAGTCGGTATCGTTGTTTAAACATTTACAGTAATGAGAACAAACGCGAGAGTGACACGAAGCAGGTGCAGTGCCGCTGTGACTCACTCACGCCACCTATCCCCCCACCACGCGTCTCAGATGTTGCTTGTATACAGTTGGATGACGGTTTCCTGCGCTTCCATCCATGTGATCTCCCGCGATTCTTCTTTGTTGTACTATTGCGTCGTCTTGTAATTATTGTTAATGAGAACGTTATTGCGTTTAACATTTGTTTTCCTAATGGATCGCCGAGGAACAACAAAATCTAAAAAGCAACTTCGGCTTTCAACGAAGAGGAAGAAGCGCAGACTGCCTCTCGCTCTGCTCGCTGCTAAATCTCGGATGTTAGTATTAGTACAGTATTATAAAAACATAATTTGGTTCTTCTGGATAAGATTCTTGTTTAAATAACACCCTGATAAACGCTTCGTAAAGAGGGAATGTATAATGACTTTTAGTAAATGTTAACGAATATAAATATAGAAAAAAGGAGTGTAACGGGTGTTACTGAAAATGGATACCGGTAGTGAAGTTGAACTTCATGTAAATGTTCTTAAAACTCTGTGAATTTTAAAACTGTAAAATTTTGAAAAAAATATGAGTTATTCCACAGTAAATGTATGTAATGGAACTGTAATTCAAATTGATATTGGCATTCAATTTTTTTAAACATAAAATTAAATCTTGTGTAACGGGTGTTACATTAAAATGTAACGGGTGTTACGCAGTTGCTAAAATTAAGATTTTTAACATATATACTGTAATAATAAGGTGTCAAATAACAACAACAAGTATAATTGAGGTTTCTTTGATCACTATAAGAAATAAAAACTTATATTTCATAAAAAAAACTTATATTTAACAAATATATACTGTAATAACTCACTATTTTATTTGTTGCTACTAATTTGTTAATATTTTCTAAGAAAATAAGGTATGACATTTTGATACAAACTCAAATTATATTTTATTTCAGAATATTTGGTGAATACAAGTAACACAAATTTAAAACAAATTATGAAAGTTGGAAAATTTTATAAAAATAGAATGGCACACAAAGCTAAATTAACTTCGGGGAGGGGTTTGGTGCCGTCTTTTTCCAAGAAAAAAATTTAACATAAAAGAAATATATATATAATAAAATAATATTCAAAACAAGAAGTGATTTTAGGATAAACAAAGGACGAATGAAAATTATTATATGATAAATGGTAATGTGGATAGAATGAGCACAAGTCTATATCGAAGCACCAAGCGCAATTGTCCACACATAAATTATTATACACATAAAAAAAGTATTATCAGTTTATTTATAATATAAAAGTTTCGGTTCTTGGCAGATCGGAGAACAAATATAACAAAATTGAAATGAGGTTATAAATTAGAAAATTCTTACCAATTATATTTTCTCAATATTTAACATTTATTTAGGCCTAGATATATGAAACTTTTTTATTGACAGTAGTAGGCCTATTCAATGTTAAATTAATCAAACATTTAATAAGATACAGTTTCATCTAAAAATTTCACCAATATAAATTCGTATCTTTTCTTCAATATCTTTTTGATAATTAATTAATTTCCTATCTATATATTTAAATATATTTTGGATTGTTACAATACTTAATACATTACATGGATATAGTTCAGTACTTTTTATACCATGCCTTAGGGCCTATTATGAATTAGATCAGCCTAAAGATCAGTCTTATATATACCCCTATCAAGAATTAATAGAATAGGCCTAAAACTTTAAATAAAAACAAAATAATCGCTAAATCAAGTTCTAGAATTAACAATTTGGAACTTCATAAGCGCATTCATTTTTCAAAAATATCAACTGCTAGTGGAAACTCGTAAAGAATTGTAAAATGTCCTTTGGGCTACTGTAGGTTGTTGTAATTTGCCAAAAATATTCTTAAATTTGTCATCTCTCAGAATATGATATTTAATATCCCAGCGAAATCTGAGATATTGATGATAATTGCGCTTCTTATTTTTCTCCCTACATTTTTTTACTCTGCTTAGGATCTTTTCAAGTAGTTCTTCTTTTAGTGTATTGTTCTCTTCTCTTCTTTTTTTATCTCACTCTCTGGCTTTTTGCAAATGCTGCTGACACTTTACAACGTCACTCATCATTTTATCGTGAGAAAAAAAATTATGAGGTGTAATAGTAATAGAATTAAAACTTTAAAGATAAATAAAATAATTTGATACGCCTAACATTCATTATGGCCCAGTAAATATGTTAAAAGATTGATTCTGGAATTACAAATAGGAAATTCGCAGTATGAAAATTGAAGGTGTTATCGTGTTCAATTTTATTTAAAATAACATATCATTCTTAACTTTTTAAGTGTTGCTACCAAAATTAATAAACTCTCAATAGGGCTATGTATTTAAATTCTACTTAAAATTAATATAAATATACTAAACACTGAATGGTTGTGAGTTGTGTTGAATTGTAACACCCATTACATTAAATTATGTAACACCCGTTACGCGAATTACTCATTAAATTATAAAACTAAAATTAAAATAATAATACCAAAACATTAGGGAAACAAAACCTCTTACTTTTACAGTAAAAGTATTTTCCTAAGGTGTTTGTTCATTTTGTAATACTAACTTTTGTAAAAAAATGTAACGGGTGTCACATCACATATTAGCCTACTTAAGTTTAAAGGCAAATTACAAATTAAAAGGCAATATATTATCTTAAATTATGGCATTAATAGTTAGAGAAGTGAGAGAATAGTTACAAATAGTATTAAAGATAAAAATATGTACCGTATGTGTCCCGTATATCCTTGAAAAAAGGTTTATTGTATTATTGAAACAGTCCATTTTATGATTGTCACGTGTAATAAATGGTATTTTGCACTATTCATTTTTGATTTATTTCTCGTTTTCATGTATTAAAATATAAGTTTTATTTGAAACAAATAACTAACGTTATAGGGTAATATTATTCATACCCAGGTGTTATTGAATAATGTATGGCCAAAGAACCTGTATATAGGCCTACTTTCATAAATCCTTTAATTTGAACTACTGTATATTTTTCTATATTTATTCTAGAAGTCTCTTTTCGTCTTACAGAAAATACTTTTTAACAGATAACAAACACCTGTCGTAATCAGTAGTCTAGTCTAGTAAGTGTATCCGGCCAGAGTATGAATGCGAGTAGTGAGTTGACGAACGCTACAGTTGCAGGGCCGG
>JAGFPH010000737.1:230540-241438 GCA_018207615.1 Philaenus spumarius
ACATAGGTCAGAACTGGATGACAATGCAATATTAAATCACTTTCTTGCCTGTCTGTTTATTTGTCTGTCTGTCCGGTACAAATTTTGCAATAGATTTTATACTAACTTCCCAATGAGCTAGATACTCAAAACTTTGTAAGCATCAAGCAGTCATATACAATACACATGTTTGTAAGCATCAGCATTCATATACAATACACATTTTATTTCTAAGCATCAGCAGTCAAATACAATATGCATTATGTTTATAAACGTCAGTAGTCGTATACAATACGTATGTTTGTAAGCATCAGCAGTTATATACAATACACATTTTATTTCTAAGCATCAGCAGTCAAATACAGTATGCATTATGTTTGTAAACGTCAGTAGTGATGACTGTACTCTCTGCAAAATAAGACGATGAGCCAGCTATACTTCAGTCACCGACACTACTCTGCACTTGTCCCCCGTTCACTTCAGTTGTGCTACACTTTTAGTTATGAAATTTACAAAAAATACCCCTGCAAATGAAGTGCAAAAGGTCAACATTATCTTAAAAGTTACAGCGGAACTAATAAACACTTACCTGTGATACTGAGCAGCATACGCAGACGGGAATGTCTCACCACAATCTTTGCACGGGTGGACCTGGGAAGGTTCAGGATTGCAAATTTTGCGATGCATTTGGAGGTATGTGTAATGCAGGCATTCCTTGTTGCAATTTTCACATATGAAATACTGCGGTATTGTGAACTCCGTCGGCTTAGAAGAACTTTGACCTAAAACATTATAACAAATATTACACAACTCAGAAATATAATTAGAAAGGCAACTAACCATAACACTAATACAATAAAAATAATTTGACCACGCAGCTGAACCGCTGACGTGAGTTGAGCAAATTTCCAAAATTAAGTTTATAGGCATATGTTTTAGGGTTTCAACCCACAATTTGGGAATTAGGTCTATTCACGTCGGTGCTAAATGGTTCGCACGCCTTTCCGCATACTGGGAGTAACTTCAATACACAAAGCATTGCATGCTTCGCACGTCAACACCCGTATCAGGAGTATCTTCAACACACAAAGCATTGCATGCTTCGCACGCCAACCCCACGGTAGAATCCACCACATGGCTTTGAACCGGGTACTTCTATGGTATTTTACGTTTTGATCGATTTTGGGGGGAACCAAGGTCGCGTAAAAAAACAAAATGTGCAGAATAACATCCTACATTTATATTTGTAGAAAAAACTAAAAATAAAAATTCATTCTCGTAGGAAAAATCTAAAAAAAAAGTTACTTACGGTCAAAAAACGTGCTTCTGATTGATGAATTTTTTTGGCTAACGAACTTGTCCGAGCGACGAAGACAACCAACATGTGTCCCAAATTTCGACCAAATCGGACTTAAAATGCGGCCGCTAGAGTGCGAACACATATATACACATATATTATGATTTTTAATGACACCCCAAAACGTGTTCTGGGGACCATGATCGGTGCTCATTTGCTACTCCCGACCTTGGTTCTTGCCATAAGGGCCACTGCAATAGCTCATTTTTCCTATTGAAATCCGATAGTAAAATGTTATACAGATATGAATGAATGAATTTCTTTTATTTGTTTGGTTCTTTTCTTTCACAAAATAGAAATACTGTTCTTTTCTTCTTTACAAAAATATATACACAACTTATGGAGAGAAAAATAAACTAAAACTAGAAACAAATAAAAGCTACCCCGAGGTTATAAACATGTTAGGAGCTTTATTATGTGTAAACTTATAAACGAATGCATAATAAATCTAAATTAAACATAAAATACATGTAAAAAAAAAACATTTATAACATTAATTTACATTGGCTAGAAGTTGACAAAACCGCAGCCGACCAAACAAAGCAAAATAAACAATAAACTTACATAAGGTTACAAATTACAACAAAAAATAACTATCTTCCTATTAGAATAGGATATTCAAAACAACAAAACTTACTAAATAAAATTTATTCAAAAACCAACTTAATTCCTCATTTATTTATATCTACATATATAAAAAAATTCCAAATACCACCGACTGACTCACTCATCACGAAATCTGAAAAACCACCAAACGGATTGGAATTAAATTTGGTATGTATTTATTTACCCCCTATAGGACCATAGGTGCTCGCTAAGAAAGGTTTTAAAAAAAAAATGACAAAAAAAAGAAGGAATAGACGTGACACGACGGGTGTGTAAAGCCGCACCTTAAATTTGTATTTTTGACAACTTCCAAGAAATTATGTTTTTAGTTTTTAGCCGTTCATTAATCTGCCTTTTTTGCAAATGTGTATTGCTTCTACACTGGATTTAAAATCACCTGGTCCGTGTTTGCTTTCAGCAAGGTGACGTGCGTAGTTCGACTTGGTGATATTGGTTTTGTTGCAGGGGAGATGTTCTTTACATCGGTCTGTGAAATTTCTCCTGGTTTGCCCTATATAATATTTGTTACACTCTGGGCATTTCATTTTGTAAACGCCAGATTTATATTTAATGAGGGTGTCAGTTCTACGTTTAAGGGGGATGAAGATATGTTATTATTTGTACGGAATGCAAGAGTGATGTTACGGCAATTGTTGAACAACAACTTTCCTTCCAATCGCATTGTTTATATGATACGGCTTTAAATCACTTAAAAGCGACTAACAGTGGTTGTTATCAGCTGGACTGTTAGCTCTTGCCGGCATGATGGAGTTCGCTTCGGTGTAAGACACGATCTCGTTGATGTTTATTTGTGTTAGTGTATGTGTTGTGTTTTTTTTTTTAATTTATGACGAGCTCCTTTGAGTGAAAGAAGAACTATCTGATGATGGGGTCAAGACCTCGAAAATAGTCATAAAAATCAACCCACTTGAAGTCACAAGACGAACCAACAAGGTAAATTAATATATTATTATTTATTTGTGACTTGGCGCCAAAATATTCTTTGTTCGATAATATTGATAGCTTACCATTTGATAGTAAAAACGGATTACAAAAATTTACCCCTTACGTTTTTTATAAAATTTACAGTTTTTGAGTTATTTCAATTTAAAACTTTTAAATTGCCGCCAACTTGAAACGAATTATTGGAACAAGTTGATTATTTTCTTAAAACCAGGTGTTTACACTGCCAAGTACCAAACAACTCAATCGGTTAAGAGATATAAAATTATTTAGTAAAAAAAAAACATAAAATGGCTGATAGCTGGTAAAACAAACATTTACGGACAAATGTTTATAGAATTTTCTTTCTCTATTTTGAACCATGTAACAGCGAGGTCGCTGAATTACTGAAACACCACGTAACAGAACAATTTTTTTCTTTTCTTCAGAATTAAAGGTTTAGCAACATTTTTAGGGTTATTTAAAAAACCACAGCTATCACGAAATTCTTTAAAAAATTTCTTTGACGTCCTTAACCTTTTACACTCTATTTATTTGTCACTTGGCTCCTCCACCAGATCCAATTAAAATATTACCGTTAGAAGAAGTATTTTTGTAAATTTGCCAAAAAATTACTATAAACAGGGAACATAACTTATTATATATAATTTTGTTGGGAATAAACCAGAGAATAAGGACAAATTTTTTGAGACATTAAAATACAATTTTTTCATTGAGTAGGCCTATTTTGAATATATAAGGTCGAACAAGTAAAAAAAATATTTTTTTTATGAACTTGAAAGTAGTAATAAAAGTGATTAGAGCTTTGAAAATACTTTTTACAGTAAATATGTCAATTATTGTATTTATATTTATTCAAAAATTTATTTTAACAATAACATTTTTGTGAAATAATGGTACATAACCATGGTAACATATAGGTTTTTTTTTTTTAGTGCAATAAGCCCTAGAGGCTGACGTGCACAAGGTTCTGGACCGCCCACAGAAGAAGAAGAATATATAGTTTACAAAGTTGCCATTTCTCAACACAAAATAAAACAATAAAACAAAAACAACATTAGGCCTACTACATTATTTACATTAACAAAATTTACACAAAAGTGCTTTACAAAACTGCAAAATAATAATGTATAGAAAAAAAAAACACCACTTGAAAAAAACGTAAACAAAAGTTACAAGACGCAAGACAACAGACGATGCTAGTTACATTTCTCGATCATGACTGGCAAACAGCTGCTCAACTTCAGATAGATATAAAATATATTCCACAGCCAATATAATCTGTCACTGGCTTCTAAACTGTTTAATATCATTGAAGTCTCATTAGATCGAAAACCACAGGTTCTGCACTAGTTTAGAACATAGAAATCATATTAAAACAGGTGTCGTAATGAGTCCGACAGTGGAGCGTAGCGGCAAATTAGCGACGTCGGACTGAGTTTATGGAGCGCAAAAGGTTAAAAAAGTTATTAAATATTTATTTCTTAGGGTAAAAAATCATACCCCTCCCAAACTTTTGTACCCGCTATTTTATGGATTGCGTGATCAGATGTCACGTGAATGATCCGGTCCGTATTTTCATGTCTTCCAATTGTAACGATTATCAAATACAATGATGATTATTGGTTTTGTTGAGTAAATGGGATGTTATTTCACTTACTGAAAGCCCTAGGTTACTTGAAGCTAATCCGATCTCTACTAAGTTATTTCTTTTCATTGACAAGGTAATTTGAATAAAATATCACGTTGTAGTAATTACTTCCCTGTTGACTTGTTTGAAAAATTACTTTTCATAATAAAGTAACATTTACGCTTTATAGGGGAAGAGGGGTGGCCGAATGGCTAAAGACGTTAGCCCCATACTGCTACAGTTGGAACCTCATAAATTGGAACCGAGTTACGAGCTGTAGCTATACCTGCGCTCTATACTCTGCTCCACCCGTTTTTATTACTCTAACTGGCATAAAAAGTCACTAGGCCTACTGTAAGTAAAAAAAAAAATAATTCTTTGTAAAAAGATTTTTGCTGGGCCTCCCATTTTCATTACTGTAACTGGAATAAAAAAACACAAAAAAAAACATTACGCTTTGTAAAAAGATTATATAAATAAAACTTGCGACTTTAAAAAAATATAGAGAATTTTATGACTAAATCGAGGAAAATACAACCGAGAAATGAATTATATTCTTGACAACGAGCAAGATGATATTGAGTTGTTTTTACAGAGTTTTGAGATCTCGCACACCTCTAGTTTAAACTTAAAAGTTTTTGTATTTTATTTATTTACTTTCATTGTTAAACTTAAAAGTTTTTGTATTTTATTTATTTACTTTCATTGAACAGCTTTATCTTCAGAAATCAAAATTTTACCAAAAATATCTCATGTTATAACCTTTAAAACAGTGTCCAACTTTTTTTAAGAGATTTCCAACATTAAAAAATATAGAATTTCAGTGAAATAATAAAGCCTGTACCTAAAAAAATTAAAAAGGAAATGTAGATCGAGCGAGGTATCAAATCAAAGGTCTCTCAAAGATAAACTGTTTACATCTTCAAACATTTCATGACAGCCAAAAATTAGGGATGTGTCGATACCAGATTTTTCGATTCTCGATACCGATACCGATACCTTGAAAAATCGATTCTCGATTCCCGATACCGATACCTACAAAAAAATTAAAAAAAAACAGCGAAAAAAAAAAATAAAATGACGAATGTCCGCAAAGAATACGACGTCCGAATATTATTAGCGCTAATTTTAAAAAACGCCGGCGTTAAAAATAATTTAAGTAACACAGTAAATGCCTGCAAAAAATCGATGCCCGAATATAATTAGTACAAATTTTATGAACTACTATTGGTGAAATGTTATTAAAAATAAAATGACGAATGTCCGCAAAAGAATACGACGTCCGAATATTATTAGCTTTAATTTTATAAAACGCGGCATTCAAATGCAATTTAATATACAACAGCGTATGTCCGCGAAAAAACCTACTCCCGAAAACAATCTAATGTCCGCATAAGAAAATACAATTAACCTAGTCCAATAAAAAACACGTGAGAGTTTCAGTAACGAAATATCAGAATGCGTTGCAATTTAAAATAAAACAAGTTTTTAATTATTCGGAATAATATTTTTTACGACTGACTATGATTGCGTTACTCGGAATATCATATGTTTTGTTTCTGAACGTTCAATTCGGATAAGTTCAGAAATAATCGGAACTTCAATCATGGAAAATTTGATTCGACGGCGTCCGTTTAGTCCCGCCGAAGTCTGAACAACTTGTTAGAACAAAGTACTGTAATATCAAGTTAATAACGCTGTGTGTAAATACTTACAGTAGCCTATTCAGTTTTAGTGCAGTGTTTTATTCATTTTTTTTATTAAATATTTCGTCGATTTGTTCGGATAATTAAATTGTGCAGGCCTACTCACTTACAAAGGGAGGCCAAGCGCTCGACTGACTCAACAGCCGCCGCTGATCCGTTGAGCGCCCAAACTCCATGAAATCTACAACTCGGCTGATTTTGCGAGTAAAAACCTTTAAATTCGGAATTACGTGCACGACGTGCAGTACTGTAATGTACTTATTTATTTACAGTACATTTCCGCTTTCGGATAATCGACACTATACTGAATTAACATATTAATTTGATTAAGTTTAGTTAGTTGAGGATATGTGGAAACTTAACCGGAGTAGGCTAGTCTTTTCAGCAATGACATCGAAGTGTGGCAATATTTTATAATAGACGTTGAAAGTGATGGACTTTTGTCTGTAATTTAACTTAGCTGAATACTTGTATTTAATTATCTGTACACAACATACTTAATCATTTCAGTATTCAAATTATATCTTATACTTTACTCTCAAATTCTTGTTAAATTCCTTGAATAATAAATAGAACCGATTTGACTCTAGAACCGGGAGCCAAAAAAAAATGGAACCGACCCATCTCTAAATAAAAAGTAAAACAAAGGAATTCCGTCCGGACTTCCATAAAAATCATAAATCACGGGTAACGTAAGTCGAAGTCCCAACAAGTTTTACCCGACTTCAAACAAAAAAAATTATTACTTTAAAGTTTAAATACTTTTGTTACCGATCTATAAAATGTGTTATTTTTCTTCACAATAGACACCCTAATTCTATAGACACGATAACAAACGAATCCATAAGTGTTTGACCTTGAGCCTACTCTAGACTTCTTGTGTACAAATAACAGCCTACGCATGAATAAAAATAAAACAATAAGCGTTTACTTATGAAAGGAAACAATTGCCTAAAACATTTTACTGGGGAAAATGTCCACTTACATAAAATTAATAATGTTTTACATTTTCCCTACTGATATTTATTGTTAAATGCTGAATTGAGTTAAAATACAGAGAATGCGATTGCAAATACCGGAGATTACATTCACGGAGTATATACGAGAACGGGCAGTTCTGACAACTGAGTATCTCTTGGTATCGGTAATCGGTATCGAGTTTCGGCTATCGATTCTCGATACCGATACCAAAGCTAAAGTATCGGTGGTATCGAGAATCGGTATCTAGAATCGACCCATCCCTACCAAAAATATAATTTTTACGTTTTGTAAGCTCATTTTTTTCCATGAAAAATAAAAACAAGAAAAAATACATCGTTATCTACAGCAGTGGTTCTCAACCAGTGGGATGCAGGAATTTTTGGGGGTGTGATAAATAATGGAAAAACATTAAAAGGCATACGGTGTCAACATTCTCATTGACCCAGCAACGTGTTTTGCCGTACGTGATACGCCGGGATTTCCTTCCCATCGGCGCGTTTTGACGTTTAGCGTACGCTCAGGAACGTTCCATCTAGCAGCTAAACTCGGAACTATCTCGAAGTGATCGATATTGCAGTATGTTGTAGACAAAATTTCTGATTGAAACACCAAAAAAAAAAAAAAAAAAAAAAAAAACAACAACATACGATACTTCTGTTGCCTTTGGTGACGAAATTATTTCACCAGTGCAACAGCTGTTCTACCAGACAAGTTTGTGATATTGTTGGCATTTTGTTTACTAGGACTTTGTTTACATTTGATCACTTAAAGTGTGTTTTATGTAGGTTAGTTTATTGAATACGTTCTGATATCGTGTTTTGAGTATTTTATATTGGTTTTATTAGTGCTTTTTTTTTTACATGTATGTAAAATAAATTTTCTATTGGAATATTATTTTTTTGTGTGTTATTTGTAGAACTACTATTTATTGGTAAGAGAATTATGTTGATAGGGCATACATAACCAAAGTAATAAAACGTTCAGCAATTTGTTGCAAAAATATGGCGTGACTTGAAAAAAAAATATTGATCCCTATTTATGCAAACTATTGCTTAAGTTTTTATTACTCTGGATATATACACGCTATCAACTTAATTTTTTTATCAAAATGTTAAGAAATTATTAAGAAATAAATAAACTATAATAAACACACAGTAATGTATACTAGCCCAATTCTTTTTTTTCATAATACTTTTTAGAACTTTTGACAAGTATTAAAAAAAATATTATTCTAAAAATTTAGTTTTGTGTGTTTATTGTAGTTTATTTATTTCTTAACAATTTAGTAAAAAAATAATGTTGCTAGGTTATATAGAACCAGAGTAATGACGTTTTTAGCAAAGTATTGCAAAATTAAGTCCAGACTTGTAAAAAAATTAATGCACGAGGGGTCGGTCATGCTATAAAAAGTCCCGCGTTGGAAGGTTAGTTAAATATATTTCTGAACCGTTAACGGTAACACAATGTTTTATTTTACTTAACGTAAGTGTACTTTTTGTCTAACAAAAATAATATAAATAAGTGTTTGGAGAAATAATAATTATTCCGTGTAATATTCGTGTATTAATAATAAGACGGTTATTGAAGTTTATTTTCCCAAAATAATATGGATGTGGGGGGTGGAGGCCCGAGTGCTTCTGGTTGTTCAAAGGGGGCACACATCCTAAAAGGTGAACCACTGATCTACTGTATTATTGTGTTTGTTTATAACCTTCATAACAAATAATTTAGATTTGAAACTAATAAAAAACGTTTCTTAAAATTAATTTCTTAACGTTCTTTTCACCAGTCCTACCACCGATAAACAGAAAGCAGTTTTATTTCTGAAACAACGGTACAAGTAAGTATTACCTTGTTTACGAAGCGTGAGAGACTTTAACGTAATGCCATGAGTCAGTTTGTGAGTAGCAAGTCTCGCAAAAGTCGAGAATCTTCTGAGGCAAACACTGCATATGAAAGCTTCATCGGATTCGGGGTTCGCGTGGGCTCTGACGCGATGTCTCTTGACGCTATTGTGCGTCTCGTAACATGCGTCGCAAAACTCGCACTTCAAAAGCTGAAAACAAAAAGTCATGTTAACATTTTGCGTATTAAAACAGAAGACTAGAGTGTACAAAATCATCCTCAAGTCTGTCATCGGGCAAGATTTCCCTGACTTTGAAGAATGTGGACACCCTTTATTTGTCCCTTTTGTGTATTTCATTTGGTAAATAAATAAAAACATCGAGAACATGGTGCTTTTTTAAAGGCAAAACCCCATTATGATTATCACTGTCTTGATAGCGAGTAAATAATATACAGGGTGTTACAAAGTGAATATTGGGGTTTTAAGGCATTGTCACTTACAATTATAAATAATACATCAAATGAAAAAGCAACTCAAACAGTTTTGTTTGTACACCTGTGCACACGTCCATGCACTGTTTCCTTTGTCTTCCGCTAGTAGTAAAAATGGTGTCTAGTTATCAAAAAGCTTGCAAGGGCTGAATTTGAAGTTACAGTGCATTCCGTATAGATCAAATATGATCTTCCGAGTGATAATAACATCCATAGATGGTATCATCAGTTGAAGACGATGGCTGTCTTTGCAGAGAATACGGAACGACCAAAAGTGACTGAAGAACGTGTAGGAGACTCTTTCACGTGTAACCCCAAGAAATTAGGGTACTTTTCCGTTATACCGACCACACCATCAGTACAGAGAAACCACTGCCGAGGGAATGAAACATATTGTGACTAAATAGGTTAGGTTAGAACCTTTTAGGTATATTTTTATTATTATTTTTGCATTTCTGTTGCCATCCGACCCTAGGCTAACCTATGGCAACAGAAATGCAAAAATAATAATAAAAAAAATACCTAAAAGGGCAACAGAAATGCAAAAATAATAATAAAAAAATACCTAAAAGGGCAACAGAAATGCAATAATAATAATAAAAAATACCTAAAAAGGCAACAGAAATACAAAAATAATAATAAAAAATACCTAAAAGGGCAACAGAAATGCAAAAATAATATTAAAAAAATACCTAAAAGGGCAACAGTAATGCAATAATAATAATAAAAAATACCTAAAAAAGCAACAGAAATGCAAAAATAATTAAAAAAAATACCTAAAAGGGCAACAGAAATGCAAAAATAACAATAAAAAATACCTAAAAGGGCAACAGAAATGCAAAAATAATAATTAAAAAAATACCTAAATGGGCAACAGAAATGCAAAAATAATAATAAAAAATACCTAAAAGGGCAACAGAAATGCAATAATAATAATAAATAAATACCTAAAAGGGCAACAGAAATGCAAAAATAATAATAAAAAAATACGTAAAAGGGCAACAGAAATGCAATAATAATAATAATAATAATAATAATAAAAAAATACTTAAAAGGGCAACAGAAATGCACAAATAATAATAAAAAATACCTAAAAGGGCAACAGAAATGCAATAATAATAATAAATAAATACCTAAAAGGGCAACAGAAATGCAAAAATAATAATAAAAAAATACGTAAAAGGGCAACAGAAATGCAATAGTAATAATAATAATAATAATAAAAAAATACTTAAAAGGGCAACAGAAATGCAATAATAATAGTAAAAAAATACCTAAAAGGGCAACAGAAATGCAAAAATAATAATAAAAAATACCTAAAAGGGCAACAGAAATGCAA
>JAGFPH010000737.1:248244-258865 GCA_018207615.1 Philaenus spumarius
TCTTCGCCTCAGTTATTGCAGTCACTGTCCCTACCATCTTTTCCTCAATTATTGCAGTCACTGTCCCTACCGTCTTCATATCAGTTATTGCAGTCGCTGTAAATACCGTTGTGCCGTCTGGCGAAAGAAAATTTAAATTGGAAGCCGAACTGGACTGAACCTAAAGAGAGCACATAATGTATTCGAATAAATTTTACTCCAAAATTTACTGAGTGACAACTTGCTTACCTTAGCTGACGAAAACGAGATATCTGAAATATTCTTTCACAGGCAAAGACAAAAAAATACAATTGTAATGGTGTAATTAACAATTCGTTTACTAACAAAATACTTATACGCCCTTAATTAAACAAAATTATTTATGAAATTTATATGCCCCTGAAATGAATTAATTACAATTTATTAAAAAGAAAAGAAAAAACCCTCCCTTATAGAACAAACAAAATAAAGAAAACCCACCCCTTTTTAAATGACAACTAATTAATTTACCATAAGTACATGGTTATCATTAAGGAAAATATAGTAACATGAAGCTACTGATATACACAAATTTAAGAAATAAATACCAAGTGTATTAATGTACTTAGTTATTTAATTAGTTATATATTCGTTTAAATAGTTTGCCAACGTTTAACTTATAGCTATGCACATTTTTGTATAATAAAAAAAAATAATAAATAAAATAAAGAGAATTTTGATTTATTATATCTTTTATTATTTGTGTCGACACTAAAAAAAAAAATTTAATTTGGAAAATTAGACCCTGGAGGTCTGAAAAACGAAAGTTAAGTACCTTGCTCCTCCCTATAAATATATATGTATATAAACTAGGGCTAACCTAATTTAAATTAACACATTTTTTTAGAAATATGAGCCTATTATATATGGGTGAAAATGTTGCTGTTCATAAGTTTTTTTTTATTAGTGTAACCAGTTAAATAGTTAACTTAAACTACACCTATCGCCTTTATGTAGACAACAGCTGATGCGAAGCGGGTAGTTTTACCTAGTTATGTAACAACTGTACACGGCAAATTGTTTAGTGCAAATTTTTGTATGTTATTTATTTCAGTAAATGTCTCATTACTCAGTTATTTATTATCCGATTGTAGCAAATAAAGTATGATTTTATTCGTCTTAAAATTCTACATTTTTTATTACTGGTAACATTTTTTTATAAAAATTACGGTTTTCGTGAAATTTAACATCAAAGATTTTAAATGGCCGCCATCTTGAAACTGTTGAAGGTATCGTAACGAAATTTCATACACTTGTTTGACCTACCAAGCTACACGTTCGTGCCAAATTTGAAGTTTCTATCTAAAATAGTACTCAAGTTATAAAATTATTAGTAAAAAACACAAACAGACGGAAAACTAGGCATGTCAGACCCATATTTATGACGTTTTTTTGATTGTCTTGACCTAATGAACAAATACACACAATTTTTCCAGAGAGTTTGTAAACACCCTGTATAAGATAAAAGCTCTTATCCCCCCCTCCCCCCTGTAAGCCCTGTATCATTAAAAGCGAGATATCAAACCACTATGTTCATTTGACTATTCATCTTGGGAGCCATAATTTGCACATACGACTTACTCGTGTTGCGTATTATTACCCCGAAAGTAATTACGAAATTAAAAAGTAAGATATTTTTCAAAATTAATCAGTAGTAATCACACATGTTAGACAAAGCATGTGTGACGTCACTGTTCAGTTTACACGGTAAAAGTTGTAGCACTTAAAGCTCTAGTCAGCATTGGCTGATGTCAAAGCTTTACAATCTATGCGTTGTCACAACTGTGTGAATTTATAGATCTATGTTAGAACCTCTTTGCAAAATGTATGTCAATGTGAAGGCAAATTCCTTTGATATCGACGTACATTGGTTTACATTGAAAGACGGCGGATGTCGATGTGAGGGCAACTGAAACTTAGCCCCTTTTCAATTGTTACATACAGTACAATCTCTAATTTTTCAAATAAATCCGGTACTTAAAGATTTTTTAAATATTTATAAAATATAATATGCCTTAAACAATAATTTGAAATGAACATATTTACCCGCGAACATTTCAAACAGCGGTAGCAGGTCATTATGTTGTCCGTCATATGGACAGAATGTGACCGAATATGGGCACGAAGCCTCGAAGGCCGTGACAAGGTCTGTCCGCATATATGGCATCGATACGGCTTGACTTTCATATGCATGATGCTGTGTTCTCGCAACGTTTGAGCGTTGAGAAACGTTTTTTCACAAACCTGCAAACAAAAATATGTAGTATTCATTTTCGACAATATAAAAATTTGTATTTATTTAATCACAAAACATTTCACAGGATACAGCAGGAGCTATAACAGTATACTATTAATAACAAACATAAAACAACCTATATTACCATCAATCAATATTCTTTTACACAACAATAAGACCTCAGTATCAAAAACTCTGGTCGAATCGAAAATAGATTATGTAACCCTTTCATTGCTGTATTGAGAACTGTTACAACAACCGTGTCGTGAATTAAAACTGCCATCAGCAGGAATAAGCAGTATTTTCCGTCGGGAAGGAATAGTTGATCAGAAAATGGAAACGAAACTTACGGGCTGCTGAATATAACGTTTTTAAGCCAAGAGATTGCTTCAAATAATAACTATTCTAAAATTTCTTCAGTTAACCAACAATCATTTAAGCTTAATTTTGTATTTCTGGAAATTAGCCAGTTAGTGCTAGATACAAATATATTTCACTGGCATTTGTGTCAATACATTTCAAAGTCTAGATGAAGCTGTTGAATTTGTATGAGAAACATTATAATGAAAATATCTACAGTAATAATAATAATAATCTTTATTTATTGAGGCGAAGTTATTACCATTGGGTCCTCTCTTCCACTTAACCTCGAAACAAAAAATACACAAATACATAAAAATTCATATTACAAATAAAAATAATAAAGAAACAAAACTACAAATAATAATTACTTCTAAATCATAATGAATCAAAATTAAAAATATACACATTTGTCTACTAAGTAAAATGAAACTAAAAGTTAATTATGCTACACAATAATACATAACCATACTTACACTCTCAAACACACACACATTCAAGAACACGCCTCAAATACAACCCGAACGCCTGAAACTCCCAAAACTGTCGCAGAACCAACAACCGAAAGCCTTCTTGATCTGAACACGGTCATTGATGCATTTTAAACTCTCCGGCAATGAGTTGATAGCCTACATGCCGTCACAGTGAAAGATTTATTAAATATCTCAGTTCTGTGCCTGGGTATAAGTAATAATGAAGCTCCTCTAGCATTCCCATGTGAGCTAAAGACAAACCTTTCTGCCAGATAGCGAGGCAATCCAGTGAGCACAATAGCGTGCAATAACAACAAAACATGATAATTTTGAAAAAAAAACTAAGTTTTAGAATTGAAATTTGTTTATAATATTTTGTCACATGATCGTCATGTTTTAAATCAAAAATTAACCGTAAACAATAATTTTGAGTAAGTTTGTTAGCTAATTCCATAGTCATGTCATTGATAACAGTATCACAATAGTTAAAATAAGGAAAAATTAATGTTTTCACCAGCTGCACTCTAACATTAAACGGCAAGCAATCTTTTACTTTCTTCAGAGTGTGCATGCCAGCGAACACTTTATTGCACGTGTCAATAACACGGTCTGTCCAGCTTAGAGTATTGTTTATAGTGAGACCAAGATTTTTTACTTTAGAACAATAAGGCAAATCATTGCCTTTTATTATAAGTTTCGACCCACTACTTAAATAAATTTTATTTGCAAGTCTTTTAGAACAGATACATTTAGATTTAGTTTTATTGTGATTTAACGTTAAACCATGCCTAACAGCCCAATCATCGATAGCATTAATACCAACATTTATTGTATCTATTGCCTTATCCATCTCTGAGATATAAAAATTACTATACACTTGCAAATCGTCAGCATATAAATGAAACCTCGAATAGTTTAGTATGTTATAAATATCAATATATATATAAATAAATATATAAATGCTAAATAATAAAGGACCAAGGACAGAACCCTGGGGTACCCCCCTACAAATACTTTCCCAGGAAGACGACCTCTCACCAGATTTGACACACTGGCATCTTCCAGACAAATAGGACTCAAACCATTTAACAGATTCGTCTGAAAATCCCATCTGCATCAGTTAAGCCATTAACAATAGATGATATACACAGTCAAACGCTTTTGAAAAATCAAACAAAATAAGTATCGTAGCTTTCCGCTGATCCATAGCTTGGAGAATATCCTCTGTAACACAGAGGAGAGCTGAACTCGTACTATGACCCTTTGAGTCCGAAGGAGCTACAGGAGATTTTGTCTTGTTTAGTGGCCGAATTATATTATACTTCCATTTAGTAGGAAAAGTTGATAGGGTGAGAGATTTATTAAAAATAGCTTTAATTATAGGTAGTGTGATTGGTAGCGTTTCCTTGATGAAGTTAATTGGAATAGAATCGGATCCAACAGCTTTACTCCGAATCGACATCAAGGTTTTCAATATCTGTACATCATCAACGGCTTTGAAACTAAATTAATTAATGTGTTCATTGAATACCATACTTGATTTAATATTATTGGTAAAACGCATTGCTGCAGTAAGATCTCCCGGTATATCAGAAAAATTGCTGTTTAACAAATTAAGATCAAGAGATACAGGGGAATTAGGTTTTACTTTACCGACACCTACTTTCTTAACAGTGCGCCACATTTGAGCCGATGATTTGTTAGTCGATAAAGCATTAAGTGTATCTAAGTATTGAGTTTCTTATCTCCTGCTTGACCTTATTTCTTAAGCACCGGTAGTTGGATAAATCACAAGGCAGGTGGGATCTTTTAGCTTTGCGAAAGGCAGTATCGCGCTGATTCATCAAAATACGAATAGAAGGTGTTATCCATCTTAAAAAATGTTGTAAAAAATACAATTTACGAAATCGATTTGGAAACAATATTTTAGGCCAAGCACTTTGAAATAAACATTTTTTGTCTCTTGAAATCTTTTCTAAAAACTCTTCCTTTTCGTGATATTAGCAACTTTATGTCGATTTATTTCACCACGTTTAGGGCCGCTATTTTGTTTTGGATGGTCCGATTATTATTTTCTTTATGTCATTTTCCTAGTCTTAAATAGACCTTTAGAACGAGGTATCACATGACCATACTTCCCATTTAAAAATATTGAGTAGCCCCCAAAAATTCCGATTTGAGTTGGGGGGCAACGTTGCCCTATGCATGGGGAAGTGTGCTTTCATGACCTATAAACAACCCCCGGGTTTGGATTTTCTATCAATGCTCGGTGGAGAGTTATGGGGGTGTCTCCAGACTTTTAACTAACCCTGTATAATTCAATTACTACTAACAACAAAAATGATAGACAACCTCTCATTACCAATTTAATGTAACAGATATTTCTTGTCAAGTAATTATTATTGTTTAGTATTAATTTGTAAAAACAAAACAAAAATTAAAGCTTTGTAAATATAAATAAAAGAAAAACTTAAAAGTGTTGCCGTATTTTAAATAACATTTCCCATTTGTTAATTGATCCTAGTTATTACGTTAAAAAATTGATTTTTATTCATGTATTTTACGTAATTCTTTCTTAACATTGCAACTCAATTCAATTTTATTTTAGCAAACAAACATTTTGAATGTTTCTCTTACAAATGCCGCATTGTTTGTCGACCTATTGTTTTCTCTTGATCTTTCGGTGTCAAGGACGCCAACAGAATTGGGGGAAGATGGAATTTGCTCCACACCCAAATCGAAGCCTTACTTGTCACCAGAGTTGGGACTAACGAATAGAAAAACTAACGAATAGAGTAACTAGTTAGTTTTTTGACTAACTTATAACTCTACTCGTTAGTTTTTTTTAGCATTAACTTCTAACTGTAACTAGTTAGAAAAATGAGTAACGAATAGAAATTCTAACGAGTTAGATTTATAAGCAAAGGAATATTCTGAAAAGGACCATTTCGGTCAACAAACAGCAGAAACTCGAACAATGGGTTTGTTTAGTCGGAGTTGGCCCGTTATGATTTCTCGGAATAGCGATAAGGAAAGTGCGTTTAACTCAAGGTTGTGTGAGGGGCTGGAAAAGAAAGGACAAGGGACTAGAATACAATGTTGGGGGGAGGGGGCGGGGTTGTTGACTTTGTCACAAACAATCACGAGCACACTTTCTCTTTTTACTTTTAGATCACTCGGCGCATCAGCTATGTTTACTTTGGTTTTTGAGAGGGGTTGAGATGCACAATCAGTAGACCGGTTGTCGCCGTGGTACTAACTTACTTTTTGTACTTTCAATCTTGTACAATTAATTGCCCAAGTGGTGTGGAAAGTGTTTACTGTTTTGTAGAACTGTTTGTAGTGCTGCGTGTTGTTTATAGTTTAATTGAAATTTTGTTTATATAGTTTAAAGTTTAGATAGTTATAGATGGTTTAGTTTTAGTTATGACCTATAGTTTCATTTGTTAAAATGAGTGAAGTTTTATGGCCAAATTTGAGTAAACTGTTAACTCAAATTAACCGAGACAACAACAGTAACAATGTTACGTTCAAGTGTCTTTTATGTTTGCCGAAGAACAAGCAAGTTAAAGCATCTGTTACATCGGCTTCCAATTTAAAGGCGCAATTTAATACTTTTAAATAAATAGTTAATACTTACAACTTTATGGTGGTAGGTAACTTTACTGTTATAGAAATAGAACACGTAAATAAATGTCAAACTATTTAGTGTTGACTTTTTTTTAGGACGTAGAGGGTTTGATAAGTCTTCAAACCAATTTATGGAGATCTCTGATCTTATAAAATATTTTTTAAAGTCATGGTTTCTTATATATTTATTATTATATATTTCTAATATATATATATATATATATATATTAATGGGATATGAGTAGAAATAAATTATAAAAAAATCTACATAAAGGCCTACCTATTATATTTTCTTAGTTTAAAATTGTATCTAGGCCCTTTTAAATTTATATAAATTATGAATATTATATCTTTTATTTGTTTGGGAGTAAATAAGTTATTATTTTCTTATAGTAGTCTACATATTATTTACAACTAGCCTATATAAATTAATGTTTTGCAATTTCTAGTTACCGTTGTTTGGTCTAAAAAATAATTTATATGTTACTGTACTCTGCACATTTTGTAGATTTTTCGTTTTTTAAAATTTGCAAATAAAAACAAATGTTTTACCTGACATAAACATTCTAAACAATACCTGGGAAATATTTAAAATAACATAACAATATGTAATTTTGTTTACTTTTTCTAGTTGAAGTAAATAAAAAACCGACTAACTTATAACTTTATTTAGTTACTTTTTTGGAGACTAACTTCTAACTTTAATCAGTTATTTTTTTGCTGACTAACTTCTAACTTTATTCAGTTAGGATTTTTCCTGGCTAACTTATAACTCTACTCAGTTATTTTTTTGATGGACTAACTCTAACTTCTATCAGTTACTTTATTAGACTAACTTTCCCAACTCTGCTTGTCACCTATAATATTGTGTAGGAGGCGGATGAAAATATTCAATGAAGAATTTTCCGTTAATAAGAAATTCATTGTGAGGGAGAGACAAAAAAAAACACGTGGCACTAGTGAACACTACAAAAAAAATTTGATGTAGCTGTCGCTCCTATCTCTGCACTACTATACGGTGTCATTTCTTTACTCGCAGCTCTCTTTGATCTGTCGCGCTTATCTCAGCTTGTATCGCTGCTCCACTATGCGGTTACCCTTTGTAAGAACATTACTATCAAATTGTGTGTTCATAGCTTAAGCATTTACTGAAACACAGCAATCGCTTTACTTGAGTATTTTCTGCAGTAATGAGTGAGATATGGAAAATACCGTTCTTAGTGGGTGCCTTCAGTACATATGGAACCTCCATACCGAATTTCACTTTAATCGTGTCAGTGGTTCGGGAGATATATTGTTTTTAAACCCACTGCCCCAAAAGCCAAATTTGGCTGTTTTTGAAATATTTTCAATTGAAAATATAGGTTGAGATCTACATCATTGAAAGTAAAAATAAAAACAAAATAAATAGATTTATCTGGCTCCCTTTGAAGACGGGATCCCCAAAAGTACACAATTTTTGTTTCCTATTTTAATTTTTCTATTACTACAGTTTTATTCTCTGTACACAAAAATTTACTGAACATTACTTATTAACCCAAACTTCAACAAACAAGTTTTTAATCAAGAAAAACTTCTAGAAAAGTTCCCAAGCTGGACATCGTTTGAAAGGTTATACACTTTCCTTCAAAGGACGTGTAAGTTTCCGTGTTTATAATCCGACGAGCCCACCAAATTTGGGCTTAAGGTATTTGAGGTATCAGATAGCGACAATGGATATATCTACGACTATATATCTTATTTTGGCAGTGGAAGCGTAATTCCAAACACCACTTTACTAAAGACAACTCAGATTGTAAAAGTTTTGAACAAATCTGTTGTTTTGAAATACCCTGAGACACCCACTACTGTGTTAACCGACATGTATTATACCAGCCCAGAGCTGGCGGAAGAGGTCCTGAAAATCGGTTGTTACCTGACAGGCACTGTAATGACAAACCGAACTGGAATGACGCCAGGTTTAAAAATAAAAGGAAAAAAGATGAAGAAGGGAGACTATATGCCCAAAGAAAAGGTTCAACCTAGGTGGTGTCCTGGAAGGACAAGCAGACATTTCACATGTTGAGCACTTTCTGCAAAGGCATCATGCGGCATATGACTCATGTACAGAGCAGATAGCCTCAAAAGCCTCCAACAGCTTAGCCAAACGTTCTCATAGAATATATCAAATAGAATATACATGGGAGGTGTTGATCACTATATTTCGTCTACCAAATTATGAGTAGGAAAAAAAAAACGCTAAAGGAAGTTGTTTTCCTGGCTGCTTGAAATAGCCATAATTGATGCCTACTTACTTTACAAGAAAAAACCTCTGAGCCACAAGTTTTGTAGGCTGGTTAAAGAGAAGATGGCCGACTGACCAAATGTGAGGAAGCGGGGACGACCATCACAGGCAAGTTTCAAATTTTTTTACACAAATAATACGTTTATATCTATAGTTTCTTATACGAGGGCTGTTGTCACAAATTTTTGTGTTGATTTTCTCAACCAGTCCATCAGTGACTACAGATGGTCTGCCACTTCTTTCTTCGTCATGGACATTTGTTCGGCTATTTTTAAACGATCGCACCCATTCTCGAACAACTCCTTAGCTGCGAAAAATCGAATGACAGGACACACTTCACACTTGGCGGGATTTTCTATTGCAGCACAATTTTGGCAAGCGACCGAAAAACAACTAGCGCTCTGACGACCTCCACTCTACCACGGCTGGACGCCGACTGGCCTGCCTTGAATGCCGGCGCAAGAATGACGGCACTTTCACGCAGTGAGCAAACGGAGGTTACTTTCCGAACAGCGCTTGTACATAGTAATTATTGTAAAATAATAGTGTACAAATACAAAATGCCAATTATTACAAAATAAAATTTGTTTTAAATGTAACTTTGAATACATAAGTTATGGTTTTCTTTAGGGACCTACAGACGGACGACTTGAAGGAAAGCCACATTTTATGGATAGAAAGAAGAGGGCAACAAGATGTGTGGTATGTGCTAAGTAAGAACAAATAAAAAAAAACCATCTACTTTTAAAAGACTTGCACCAAGAAGCCATCTCTGCACCCTGATAAGTGCTTTGAGGTTTATCACACCTCTACAACATACTAATTGTCCAATAATATGTTGTTTTTTGTATTTTTAACATTACCTTGTAATTTAATATATTATTTCATAATATTACTGCTCCAATTCAAAAAAATTTAAAAACTAAAATTTGTTGTAATTCTTTACTTTTTTGTTTTACGTAATAAACAATGTTAAATGTAACCAAAACCCAATAACGATATATTTTTTTAATTACCCTTTCACATACGAAACAAAAACAAAAATTAACTTGGAAAAAAAACTACAAAATTTTAGAGTTATTCCAGCGTTGAGGTGAATTGCAAAAAAGACAAATTTTATTCAGCGTGCGAAGGGTTAAGATCACTTTTCTGAACTTACAAACGTAATTTTTAATGATTTTTTCCCTCTAATTAGCGTTCGGATTAACCGAATGGAAGGACTCTATTGTACCATTAGCAACTTTTGGATTTTGTGAATAAAACCATTCAGTGGCAGTTAAATAATCGAAAAAGATTACTTTTAAAGATTTATATGACCTTTTTATAAATTTGAAATTTGTTCAAAAACCACCCCTGCCCACCCTCTCCAAAAAAATAAGCATTCGAGACAAAAACATTTGAACAAAAATATTTTCCTTAGATTCTTTCAAGGAGTGTTTCCTTTCTCTGACATTCTGCACAAGAATTAGTCAGTCGGTCATTACTTTCCATATCGTATTATCTATATATATAAAAGCCAAAACCCACTGACTCACTCATCACGATTTCTCAAAAACTACCGAACGGATTGGAATGAAATTTGGTATGTAGCTTCCTCTAGGGCCATAGGTGCTCACTAAG
>JAGFPH010000737.1:288359-299161 GCA_018207615.1 Philaenus spumarius
GTAACAAAAGTATTTAAACTTTAAAGTAATAATTTTATTTGTTTGAAGTCGGGTAAAACTTGTTGGGACTTACGTTACGCGTGACTTATGATTTTTATGGGAGTCCCGACGGAATTCCCTTGTTTTACTTTTTATTTGAGATGGGTTCCATTTTTTTCGGTTCCCGGTTCTAGAGTCAAATCGGTTCTATTTATTATTCAAGGAATTTAACAAGAATTTAAGAGTAAAGTATAAGATTTAATTTGAATACTGAAATGATTAAGTATGTTATGTACAGATAATTAAATACAAGTATTCAGCTAAGTAAAATTACAGACAAAAGTCCATCACTCTCAACATCTATTATGCTCTACTATTAACTAATGCGGTAACTAAAACAAAAATATTTAAATTTAATTAAAAAAATTAATAAAACACTGCACTAAAACTGAATACTGTAAGTATTTACACACAGGGTTATTAACTTGATATTACAGTACTTTGTTCTAACAAGTTGTTCAGACTTCGGCGGGACTAAACTGACGCCGTCGAATCAAATTTTCGATGATTGAAGTACCGATTATTTCTGAACTTATCCGAATTGAACGTTCAGAAACAAAACATATGATATTCCGAGTAACGCAATCCTAGCCAGTCGTAAAAAAATATTATTCCGAATAATTAAAAACTTGTTTATTTTAAATTGCAACGCATTCTGCTATTTCGTTACTGAAACTCTCACGTGTTTTTCACTGGACTAGGTTAATTGTATTTTCTTATGCGGACATTCCATTGTTTTCGGGAGTAGGGTTTTTTCGCGGACATACGCTGTTGTATATTAAATTGCGTTTGAATGCCGCGTTTTATAAAATTAGCGCTAATAATATTCGGACGTCGTATTCTTTTGCGGACATTCGTCATTTTATTTTTAATAACATTTCACCAATGGTTCATAAAATTGGTACTAATTATATTCGGGCATCGATTTTTTGAGGGCATTTACTGTGGTACTTAAATTATTTTTAACGCCAGCGTTTTTTTAAATTAGCGCTAATAATATGCGGACATTCGTCATTTTATTATTTTTTTTTTCGATGGTTTTTTTTTTTTTTTTTTAAGGTAGCCTATTGGTATCGGGAATCGAGAATCGATTTTTTAAAGTATCGGTATCGGTATCGAGAATCGAAAAATCTGGTATCGACACATCCCTAGTTTGTATACAATTCTGTTTAGAACTAAATAACAAAACTTTTGTAGATTAGATTTTGAAAAAAATTATAAAAATATTTCTTTACTTTTATAAAACTTTATTTGTAGGATTTTTGGTGAAATTTGTCAGACGTTTAGAACATTTTTTTCATTTAGTAGTATCTGATTCCTAAATATAAGTAAAGTTACTTAAAATTTTCAAGTATACAGTTCAATACTATGAGTTATTCTCTACAATTTGATAAAATCAAATTTAATTCCTAATTATGTTTTAAAATAGGCCTAATTTTGTTACCTGACTTGTAGTAGAAAATAGAAACTGGTGTTGTGTGAAATGTTTTTTTTAAATTGATATTTTTGTTTACACACTTTATAACGTTTGTCGTTATAAAAATAAAAAGTTTGCAAATAAACTTGTAAAAAAAATTTGAAATCAAGAAATATTCGAAGTTAAAAAATAAAATATAATTCAATTTAATAAAAAGATTGTAAGTGAACTATCCTTTAGTTATTACTTACTTTATTTAACTTCAATAAAAACAATCTTTATTTAATTTACTTTAAAATCAAAAACAAACACTTGACCTCAAAACTTACTTTTTTTACCTTTAAAACATCTGTCAATTCACGTATAATATATCTATGCTCTACGACTTCATCTGTGACTACAACGCTAACTCGTATGCCGCCTACGTCATAGTACAAAGCTTATATTGCACAACTCTGCACTATGATTTTAGCGCCAACACAATCTCATATGAGCCATGTTTCTTTGTCTTGCATATCATATTTTACACACAAAAACTTACTTTAATTTAATTTTCCGGGGTGTGTTCCGTTAAGCTGCTAAAGTACTCCCTACATGGATATTTGTGGCAAATAATGAAGACTAAGACATTGTGACGAATAACTAATTACTTTACTCCGCCATATTTTAGATATTTATACAACAGAAGAAATTTATCAATTTACATGTAATACAAAACATACTTTTATGACCTAGAACATACAGCTTAAATTTTTATCAAAATGAGACGCAATTTAGTTTAAATTATATTTTAATTTCAAAACTTTAGAAGCTGACCAAAAACAATTAATACATAAAATGAAGTTAATTAATTTGTAAAATCCTGTCAAAAAATGTTCAATTTAAAAAAACTTGTTTATACTGTTTTAAGTTCTAAAACTTGCCCATTTATACGATGGGCCCAAATCAAGGCGTATTAAAGAAGGTGTGTGCATCGATGAGCGTGAACTCGTCAGGCCCGCGCAGCTACGTCACGTGCTACACACTGAACCAGCAGTTCCGAGCGCAATTGTAAGCTTTTGCTCAAACTACGAATTAAATACTTTATGGTTGTCTAAAAATTATGTTTTTGGTATCGATGGAAAGGTAATAAAGTGAGCATTGAAATTATTTATGTCCATGGTCAAATATTTTTAGGCGTATAATTTTGAAACAAGCCTAAATCTGATATACGGGTTTGAATGACATAAAAACTACCCTAAGTGAGAAACGTTTTTGCTATTACTTTCGGGAGGCATTCAAAGACATAGAAATCTAGATAATAAAATGTAGTAAATACTGATATCAATTTTTTGTATGAAAGTTAGCTGTCCTACATAATAAGATTGTAATCAGAACCATAGTTACTCGCTTCTTGTGGCGATTGAATGTACGCTTATCTAATTTGTTATTAGTTCTCATTTCTTTTCGTTATTTATTATTCACATTGTTGTGAACAGGTAAATTGTGTTTAATGTATAAATATGAATTTTTAAAGAGTTGACAAATTTAAGTAGCTCTATAGGGTAAAACCTTTTACCATCAATAAGATGGTGATTTTTAAAGTTTAATGGTTTTGTTATGTTTATTAGGCCTACTATTACTAGTAGGCTACTAAACTTACTTTTCAAAAATTGAAATTATCTAAAATTGTGATTGTTTAGTTAGCCTACCCATGGATAAATAATAAATAAAAATTAATATAAACTAATTATCAATGATATAATTAAAAAAATAGTAGTCTAGGTGATAAATAAAAAATTGTGGTGAATACAACATTGAGTTTTATTTCACTATTAACCCTAGATTACACTTATGTCAAAATTTTGTCAAGGGATTGCATATGTATCGTAAATTTGACTATTAACAAATATTTTTTTTTTACTGTACTAAAATAATTTTGAAATTATTTTTTTAAATTGTAATTGTATCCTAGCAAATTTTAGGGCTATATATATTTTTTAAAAGAGTTTTACATCAAATAAATAAAATAATTTGTACCACCAATATTTTATTTTTGTTACTGTTTAAAATTATTTAATAACATACAACTACGGCTACAACTACAACTACGTAACTACAAGTTACGGCTAAATTCTGTCCACTTCGAACATACAAAAATTTTAATACTCTAAAAATATACGTTTTAACCGTCTAAGCGTCAGGCACTTTTTTACTGCTTGTACACTTGTCATTGTCACTTAGATAGAATGTATCCTATTCAAGTGAAGTGTACACTATTATACATTATATTGTTCAGGAATGTATGGAGAACATTGCAATGTAAACAAAATATTTAAACAAATTTCTCTAACTATTTTTGCGTTTCAAAAGAAATAAAAACCAAATTGGTAAACCAAAGTTTCAAAAGTAAGGGTTTTAGAAAAATACTACACAATTTTTTAGTTATAAATCCAAAATATAAAAAAATAGGGGAAACCCTGCGTGCTCCGCACGCCAATCTCGTTGGAACCTTCTAACACATAATCATTCTATGTTTTCCTTATAATAATTGTTTATAATTCATAATAACCCCAAAGCTAAGATGGTAAATAATGTTAAATGTTCAAATCAAATGTTTTGTATATTTTATAACAGCAGTTATAATAAAGGTTAAAAGAACCAGCAAGGCTCAGGTCTACACTTTAATAAAAACCTAACCAAAAAGTTAAAAATACAAATAATTGCTTCAAAGTATGAAATCAGCTGTTAATGGAAATATTGAAGCAAACAATCATTTTATTCATTTGGTCGCTGTGGAAATGAATGTAAATACATGTGTTGGTTCATCATTATAGGTCTAACCTAAGATTTTTTCCGACTAAATTTACAAATATTGAAATACAAAATGTTTTTATTAAAATGAACTATAGCCTATGTTAATCAGGGATAGTGTAGCTTTTTATTTCGTGTATCAACATTTCTTGGGAATTGATGAAACCTTACTCGTAAAAAGCTGTCTTTTTTGTTTGAGTTACCGCAGCCAAACACGGCACAAAAAGGCATTATAATTAATGGTTATTAATTATAAGAAATGTTATTACAATAATACACTACGTTGCATATAATTAATTACATAATTTGACGTCAAAAAAGCTAGAAGGTCGTACAGGTTTCGGCGGTAAATATGGCAAAGGAGTCTAGACTGGAGCTCCGACAGTAGCACTCTACGTCACGGGTAGGCTGGAGTGGAGGGAGAAGCTGCTCATGCACACACCTTCTTTAATACGCCTTGGGCCCAAATAACAGATATTTATTCATATCTCACGTTTAATCCATTTCACAGTTTACAAACGTTGACCTCGTGGTACCAAAATCTTGATCTATTCACATCCTCACAATAACGCGATGAAAATCACTGATCATCTGTACAACTTCTGTACACACCCATAATCCAGCCCTTGGACTATACAAATCGACAAAACTTTGTAAAAATACACATTTTTACAATAATTTTGCGGATTACCATACTAAAGACAACCACCAGTCGCCATACTTCTTGCTAGAGTGAACCCGTACAACGCCTTTTCAACATTTCATCGCTGCTTGGTTGGCATCGCTTATTATATCCAACTTCCTTTCTCCTTTCACTTACTTAAGTACACCTGTGATATATTTGATTGTTTTATACAGTTCTTTTTGTTAATTTTTTTTTAAATACTTTGTAACTGTTCATTATGTGACTTTATCTTAATACGCATTGTTTTTATTGTTTTATATTAAACTTTCAATTTTCAATGTTCCAATTTTATACAAGTATATGACACACTTTTGTTAAACAACGTATTATTTCAATTTAAGTCTGCTTTTAGTTTTACATATTAAAGTCTGCTTTTTATCTATTTATTTAAGTTATTAGAATTTATTTGTTTTGCGTTTTTGATTTATTTATACATATACAAATGAAATTTACTCAGCATTGATTACTAGATCTTGCGTCTCATTTTACTAGACCCCTCGTTCTTTGTGTCCTTTTTATATGTATGTACGTATTTTACCATGGTTTTCTCATTGCTCAGATCGCATATGCCACAACTTCTATTTATAACTAAATTACACAACTTTAATATATTTTGAAAAAAAATTACAAAATATGTTTACTACTTTTTATTTAGGCCTAAATTTTGACTGTTTTTTATGTTACTGGAAGTTTTGTGCTTTCTGAGCTAGTAACTTTTACAATTTTAATCAATCAATTTTTTAATTGCACATATGCATTCTTTGCGACCTTTTTCTATAAAAAAGCTATGTAACACTTTTGGATTGGGATAAAATTACTATTTTTGGGGAATTTTTGAAAAAATCCTTTCAAAAGGTAAAAAAAATGGAAAAATCTCAAAACGATTTAACACTGCCACTTCTAGGGTTAAGAACTGGTGTATTAATCTCGACTATTTATTGTACGTATTGCTCAAATGAATGGCTCTTCCAAATGATACGAATCTTTAAAAAGATTACAATTTTGAATCAGAGTTGTCACAGGTTTTAGACGGGTGATCCGTACGTACAGTACAAACTGGGAGGCCTGGATATTCAATTTCAGGCAGGAAAAACGGTGACCTAAGACAACAAATTGTGACTTTTGGGGCCTGGTAGACGCCCTGTTTCACTTCAAGCCATTACAAATACCAATTAAACACCTAATATTATTTCTCTTCAGTGATAAGGTAATTTGAATAATATATTGCAATAATAACCTGTTGAATTCCTCTGAACTTTCTCTTAAACATGCAATAAGTTCATTGGTATATATTTTTACGATTAATACCCGACTTATATAAAGAGTGTCCATTTTAACTGGGCCACCATTGGGATCTCCAAAAGTATCAGAAGTACAGCAAACTTTAAATGGTTGACTTCAAATAAAAACGTGACCATTAAAAATATGAATTTGAAATTTCAAAAATTTGCCGCCATTTTCAAATATGGCGGACAACTTTCGAATTTCTTATGGAACACCCTGTATTTTATGATGATTTTAGGTTTTACAAGTTATTTTAAGACTTTATTATTCTTTTTGTTTTTTTTTTTTATACGGCTAACCGTTTAAACGTTAGAGGGATATAAAGTTTTAAAAACACCGTAATTGAGCGGACGATATTTTGATATGGCGGAAAAGTTTTGAACTAATGAAAACGCTCTTAACACTAATAAAGCATTTTTTTTTAGAGAAACAAATAACTTTTTAAAATTAACAAATACTGATTTTGTTAATTTTGTTTAATGAATATAAAAATGTATTGTTGTAGGTCATGGCTTTATATTTTTTGTACACACATGATTTTTAAATACAAAACTCTTCAAACAATTAAATACAAGCATTTTGATCACATTGGCTTCTTTCCCTGCAAGGGAAAATATTTTTTGAAAACAAATTATTCTACCGTTTAGTAGTTAACTTCCAAGAAATTTCATATTTTTACTAAATATTTATCATCAATTCCATCAAGCTTCATCTTTGTCCTTTCCCACTCTTTTCCTCATACCGTCAAGGTACGAATTAAGAATTTGCAAACAAAACGAATTCCAATTAATTGCGAAAAAAACAAGTCGAATTTCGTTACTTTACAAACACAATTGGAGATCCTAGTTTTAATTAATATAAAACATATAAGCCTATAAAAATAATAAAAATTGTAAAAAAATATATAGATTTTTATGTAGTATATTATCACAAATTAATGAAACTGAGAGCGTTGTCTTTGGCGGAGGTCACACCAATTTACAGGGTCTATCGGTGGAGTTTTTGTTTTACGCTGGATTGTGGTAATGAACCCGTCGTCTCATACATGTATCGCTTAGCAACTGACGTGTTAGTGCTTCTTCTGATCTACATTTTGAAATACTGAAATCATCCACTGTAAAAATTCATCATGAACGATGGTAAAACGGAAGGGCTACAAGACTGCGACACAGCGATATACCGACATGACAAAATTATGAACAAGCCTAGTGGGTATTCTATAATGGTACTTGTAATGTACTTACGATAGTTACACTTCGGGCAGTCCCATCTGTTATTCTCAGGATCAAACGAATGTGCATCCGTATCGGCCAGGTGCACAGCCAATAGCATAGTAGTTGAGAATGTGTCATCGCACAGACAACAATTGTGACTGCTTGGCTTGTGTGCGATATGGTCATCAAACAAGTGGTGTTGTAATTCTTTTCTGACTTTAAACGCCTTCGGGCAGAACATGCAATTACTGATGATCACCTGAAATATTAAATGTTCGGGTTATACCGTGTGATCCTACTGTATTGTGAGACAGGGGCGCACCCCAGAATTTTCTAATGGGAGGAGTCTCAAGCTTAGTTTAAATAAATGGAGCGAATCACATTGGGGGGAATGAAATAACCCCGACAGAACAGGGAGTTAGAAAATTGTGTAAATATTCTAACCTTTAACCCTTTCCCTGGTATCCCGTAGTAACTCGTAGGGATTTATTTTTTCCACTCCCTGGATGTCCGTACTAATCCGTAGTAGAACTTTAAATGCGTACAACTTCGCCATCTGTTGGAATATTTTAAAACCAACTTCAGAAACGTGTTCAGAGAACATTTTACAGTACAGTTGTATTTGATTTGTAATTTCTTCCAGCTGTTTACGGTTTTAGATCTGTGTTTACAATCATCTGCAGCACAACTTTTGTAAACCAAGAGTCACGTAAAACATGGCTAGACTGGATTTAAAATACATGGTTAATTTTTTGATTTATTAAATGTAGTTTTGTAGTAACTGAACACAAATAAAACAGACAGTTTATGGCCTAACATATATTAAGTGTCTCCTAACATTTTTGTAAAAGTTATAACTGTGAGTGAACTTATTTTTCAATTTGTTTTTTATTTGGACTTAATTCCAGTGCTGCATTAGGTAAGTAAATATACAAATTTTGTATATACCAATATAATATTAAGATATGGTAAAAATTTCATGTATATTGAATAAGTAGTTAATTAGTTATCGTATAAGTGACAAATTTTGCCATTTATGAGGCACTTGGTGTAAATTATGATTACCAGGGAAAGGGTTAAATGCATTTTCAACTCTTGGTGAAAGTTTACATTACGACTCCTTGCCATATTGCGGCAGAGGTGCCGACATATAAGCAAGAAAATGCTCTAATTAATTGTAATGTTCATTTCTATTTCTAAACGTCTTAAATAAATGAAAGCAGAATTTATACTTTAAAAAATTTAATTAAATTAATTATAAACAGAAAATAGAACACTTTAAACTTAAATTCAATTCACAACTCAGGAAACATTATACGTATCTTTTCAATGATATTCAATTGTATCTGTAGTACTCGGATTGATGGAAACTTTTGACATTTTGTTCAGAACCACAATATGAAGGTCCATATCGAAATTTTTTGAATTTTTCCAGAGAGCAATTTCTCTAGACTGTAGACTATGACGATATAATAGAAGGCTGTGGCCCTCATATAGGCGTAACCAGGACGTCCCTATGGGGGAGGGGGGGAGTGTATGGAAAAATTTTTCGCAAAATAACACGTTTTATTCTTCCCAAAAGTACTTTAAAATTATATAGGTATGTATACTTTTCTACTTCTAATTGTGATTCAGGCCTATTTTAGAATAATTTAGAATAGCAACCATGACTCCCCCCCCTCCAATCTGCCAGGAACACACAAGAGAATTTTTTTTTTTTCGGCCGCTCATAAAATTTAAAGGTGAACACAGGGCGGTAAAATTTCCGACGCCATCTAAAAGCTTCACTTATAGGGATTCATTAAACTGAAGTGTCTAGTTCATCAATCACGAAGTGTGTTATGTATAATGTTTTATTGATATGTACAGAGAGCAACTCTAGCTTTATTGTTATTCATAAATTTAAGAAGAGAAGATTTTGGAGCATTCTACACTGTATTTCCTGATTTGAGGAACTAGAAGAAACATTTTCATTTATTTAAGAATGTCGGTTTCGTCATTTGACGAACTACACACGAGACTAAAAGATAGTATTCTACGAAAAAAATACTAAAATAAGGAAAGTTATCGTGCATTTGGTCACGTTCGCTACTATTTCAGCGGAGATGGTGGAAAATTCGTCGATTGTAGTGGCAGCGAGCGGCTGCACCTCTACCGTCAGCGGTAAATAAACCAATAGTTTATTTTTTCGAACAATGTGTATGCTCTAATCACAGAACATGTAATATAGATATTCTATTCAATATTCTGTGGCTCTAATACCCTCCTGTGGCAAATAATCCATGGAGGACGAAAAGTCCGTGTGTGTTCCTACTGCATCGTACACAAAATAAAGTGCCAGTGCTCAATTCAACCAAAGATAATGTCAGCAATATATTATTGATAATTTATTGTAGCTTGACAGCATATGCATATGACCTACCTTATATGATGTCGAATGACTATTTACATGCAAAACCAGCTCCCCCTCATCAGGCCAAAAAGTGTCGCACAAAGGGCAGGCTAGAGCGTCGCTTCCATCCTCGCAATGGACGAGTAAAGTGTGTGACAAAAGTTCAGGAACGTCTGGGAAACTGCAAACAACAAACAATTTGTTAAAGAAACAATCCAAACCAATGCTACTTGGCAGAAGAAGATAAGGCATTACATTACGTATGATGTAAAAAGTACTACTTCATCTTTTCCTCTCTATTAATGAGCTTGAACTTTCTTTCTTTGTCTATGTATCAGGTAATACACTAAGGAGGCCCCTATTTAGAGGTAGCAAAGATGTATTATAGACCTACTGTAATTTCTAATAGATTACAATTTCAGAATACAGTTAATCTTTCCCTATGTCAGGGGTTCTCAACCTTTCAGAATCTGTGCTCACATTGAACACTGATGTATCGCGCCACCCCCACACCACCACCGTACAAGTAGTACAATTGGAATTTGAAACTGAAGCTGGTTGTTAAATGAAAATATATATAATTTCACGCACAAAATTTGATATTAATGCACAAATTATTATCAGAACACATTAAATCAAAGAACGGAATACAAATTTATTTGAGGTAATCTATGATCTATTTTAGGTTGGCATGTAATAACCAGTAATTTTCAAAACACTAATGAGAGGGCTGGCACTGTTTGTCCTTGGCAATACTTTATTATTTAATACACTCAAGGTCAAGCCTCCCTTGAAATTCTTCTATGCCCCCCCCAAGGTACTGCGCTCCAATAATGTACAAAAACGCACTTCATGTTTTAGGTAGGCTACATCTACAAAATCAATATACATTTTTTTCAAGGAAAAGCCTTGGTTATTAATATTGGAGGGCACTGAAGTTCTATACGTTTAATTTTACTAGAATTATAGACTATGCAC
>JAGFPH010000737.1:312919-324888 GCA_018207615.1 Philaenus spumarius
GGCTATAAAATATCGAAAGGAGAAATTTTGTAAACTCCACCTAGTAAATAATTTGTTTGTTATTTCACAAAATATGGTCTTTACTGGCCCGTCGGCGTCCCACTTGTTAAATATTTAATTAAACACGGTAATATTATAACAGTTCAATATTCAATACTATCTATGTTACTGTACCCGCCACCAGCAGTTGCAAATTACACATTTATGACTATAAATATTAAATTAAACAATGAATTACTCAAATTATGTTTTATTATATTATAACAAAAGAAATATCTAACTAGTTTTTGTAATCCAACTACTGGTAGTACAGATTTACATTAAATATTTAATTTGATACGAAGGTACCCAAATTTGAAAACATTTAATAATAAAACTAACATTTTAGAAACAGCACGTTAGAGAAAGGTTTCAAGGTCATACCACGGCAAGGGCATTGAAACAAGCTGCCAAAATCACTCTAGTAACTTGCCGATAATTGTTTTTACTTATCAGAATGCATGGTTTTTATATTGTTTAATTTAGAAAATCATCTTATTTTAATTTAAGTTAGTTAAAAATTGTATTTATGTATGAATTTAATTAGGATTTATAACTATTTTCCTTAGACATCTTATTTTTCCTTGACCTTAACCAAAATTAACTGACTTTTCCAGAAAAGTTAAATTTCCTGACTTTTACAGGTTTTCCCTGGTGCTAGCCACCCTGGAGCTATAATATCTGTAGCAAGAGCAAGTCGTTCTTATACAGAGATTGAAGTAGCAAAATTTTCAAGATATAAAATTAGAAACTCTTCACAGACTTTTATTAAAATGTTTTGCAGTTTCATACTGAGTTTCAAGTCGATATCCTAAAACTTGATGAAACTGCGGACAGGATACACGTTAATGTTGTTATAACCCTTTCCGAATTTGTAATTATTTTTATTTTACTCTTAGTATACGTTTACTGTTATATTGAATCTGATTTAGTTTCTTTGTTTTTTGCAAACGTTTGAAATCACTACTAGAATAACTGTAAATTTATATATGTTAATGTGATCGTGCTTAGTTCAAATAAAATGTCAATAACCATTTTTAAGCAGTCAAATTTATGATTTTGTAACCTACTGACCGTAAAACCGCTTAGAGTTGTCACAATTGTACCATGTTTGGACTCATTTTGCGAGGAATAATATTTAGAGTTCAATAATTGGAGTAAAAATTAACCCTTTGGCGGCCATGAGCCGATATATCGGCTTACAAAAATACTTCTGAAAACGGCCACGAGCCGAAATATCGGCTCAACAAATACAACGCTAAAACGGCCGCGAGCCGATATATCGGCTTGTTATTCTTTTAGTGATTACACACTTATTTTTTTTACTATTTTAATTAAATTTTGTTTGTAGTGAAAAGGAATGAATCAAATTGCTTGTTACTAGTAATCAAATCGAGATTAAGCTTTTTCATTTTCATCTAAATGTGTTGTTTATTCAAGAAATCAAGTAGGCCTTATTTGACAGCTGGGAGTAGTAGAACAATATCTACATTCAGTTGTTCGCTGTTTACGTCCGTGCAAGTATTTATAAGTATTTATATTTTTGTGTTTATAGTGTTTTAGTGTTTGTATTTGTTTAATTTTTTGTAGTTTAGTGTTTCGTTTGGCCTTTATTTGACAGCTGTGAGTTTTAGAACCAATATCATTGCCTACATTCACTTGTTCATTGTTTACGTCTGTGCAAGTATTTATAGGGTTATATTTTTGTGCGTTTAGTGAATTAGTATTTGTTTTTGTAGTTTTTTATAGTTTAGTGTTTGTTTTTTTCAGTATGAGTAAAAAACGGCGTTGTGTTTCACAAATTGATTAGAGAAGTTCAAGAAACAAATGCAAATTTTACTGATGAAGTGAATAAGCTAGGCCCAAATTACGCCCACAAACATTTTTTGTTTATATATAGACCAGACAAAGTATTTATTAAGATATTCTCTTGAAATTTTCAGTATTTGAACAGAATAAATCAATGTATTAGAAAACAACTATTTAAACTCTATAATATTTTTTTTAGTTTTACCTATTTGACTCTAAAGTAAAAAAAAAAAAATAATAATAATAATAAAATGTATTAATCCCCAAAAAATTTGTAAATTTTATTTTTTTATTTTTTATTTTTAATTAGATTTATAGTCCATAATCTTACAAGTAAAATAAAGTTAAAAGTACAACTGTAGTAGTATTTTTAGATCAGTTACACTAATTTTTATAACAACTTGACAAAACACCCATTTTCATCTGGCCTTTTTGGCTTGGCTTACAAGTGCTGTTTAATCACTAGCTCTTTTAGGAAAGAATGTTATTTTTTTGCCTGGCCTTAAAAGGGTAAAGTAAAGTTAACGGTTAGAAAAATGTGATTTTGTAGCACAAAGGCTGGTTGGTGATTCATAGGGGAACCATTAAGCAGGTAGGCCGTGTAAGTGTGTCTGCGCGTGTGGGAGCGAGGGTCCATTTTATGGTTTAGAGTTCATGGCTGTTTGGACAGACTACAAGCGTACAAAAAACAAAACAAAAAAACCAAAATGGAAAAAATTTATATATTTTCTGACGGTTAATTTTCCGATCTCTAGTTTTGATTCTTGGTTATTTATTTCTTGTACACTTATTCTGAAAAATCTATTATAAAACTTACTAGACGAGGTTTCTTTCCTTTCCCCCAGCTGCTTATTTTTGAATCAGGTTTACTTAAAAGCGGTTCATATTGTCTTTTCTTAGGTGGTTCGATAACTATTATTACGTCTTCGGCGCCAGATGACTCGGCTACTTCTTCGGTTGTCTTCGATCTGCCTCTTTTCCTCTTTGGACTCTGTTGATGAGCGGTTTCTTCGGTTGTTCCGTCCGCTTCCACTTCAACTTCAAATACTTCTTTTTTGGATGACGAATCTAAGATACTGGCTAAAGGTTGAGGCACAGTATTCTTACGAAACGTCTGCAACAGAAAATATCTATCTGTTAAGGATGTTTTCTAAAGTTTTGCTTTTTCTACAAAAATACACTGAAGAAGGTGTTTTAAATGGTAGGTGTTGGCCTGTAGATCAAAAATACTAACTCCCCTAGCCGAGTACAAAATGTGGTTCGTGTCAAATAACTCGTTTTCTGTTGTCATTATTAAAAAACGGAAGAAACAAAAAAATAAAGTTCGGAAAATTTCCCACCAAACAAGATGTTTATCCATATTTTGTCTGTGGTAGCCTAAACTGGATTGTTTTAAACGATAATAACCTTTTCTTGGAAGCTGTCGTACAATCCTTGTGTTTTTCGTCAATCTTACATCATGACGGCCGTTTCAACTATTTATTCAGTCATTGTCAAATGTTGCAGTTCGCGCACTCGGAACGTTCTTATAAACATTAATTTAAACCACTACACATAATTACATATGTACTTAAAAAGACACTACACTGTACTTTGAACACATATAAATCAACATTTAACGTCAACGGTGTGGAAATCATCAGCATGTGCTACTCGCGTTGAGTTTAAAACACATGTTAATTTATGTGTGTTCAATGTACATTGTAGTGTCCTTTGTATATATGTAATTATGTGTAGTGGTTTAAATTAATGTTTATAACAACGTTCCGAGTGCACGAATCGCAACATTTGACAATGACTGAATAAATAGTTGAAACGGCTGTCATGGTATAAGATTGACGAAAAACACTAAGGATTGTACGACAGCTTCCAAGAAAAGGTAATTAAGATATTTATTTTCCCATTTTCTTTTATAGGCAAATAACAATGCTGAAAATGTGAAGGTTTTTAATCAAATTTCCATTTTTCCATGTATATTTTGTATTAACTTTAACAAATAAATTATAGTAAAAAAAAAACTAAAATAACTCGCTTTAATAAATTTTATTGTAAAAAAGCAAGGGGTGTGTTTTATTAATAATAATACATGCTTTATTTACACTTCTTCAAAATTACAACAACGTTTCATAACATATAGTCTAGCATGGCTTGCAGCCGTCTGCTAGGTTGGCAATAACTAACTATCATTTAACCCGCCGTCAGTCTAACTAACTTCAATCCCGCGAACGGTCAACCGTATAGGAGGAATCTAACAGTTGTTATGTGTCCCCCCCCCTTATAGTTTAGTAAAGATAATTACTACCATATTGTTTTAACTTTTCAGAATATATGTTTTTAGACATTCCATTAAGTTTTAGAATAAATTAATGAAAATTTATATATTTTATTAAAAAAAAAAAGTGTAGGGAGAGCCAAAATTACCTCCCTCAAATAGTCCTCCCTGATAAAAGTAGAGGAATGTCAGGTTAATAGCAAAAAAGTTTTATGCATAACATATTTTTTCGTTAGGGTAAATCTAACAGGTTGACCGATGGCGGGTTAATAGAAACAGAACTATAAACTTACTCTAACTTAGACAATCAAAAATCATCAATACAAACATAAATATAAATTTTAACAAAAATCAGTACAAAAATTAAATTATTAATAACAACAAAGATCAGCATAATCTAAAAATATTTTCAAACATTAAATTCTTTTATTAATGTCCATCTATAATGCCTAGTTTGTTTACGATATTTACACAATACACCCACAATCCTGACCAATCACAAAGTCCTTAAAGTCTGACAACGATAATTTTTCTTTACCCAGATAAGATTGTTTATATTCAATCAGTATCGGGCATTCTGCCACAAAATGGTAAACATCTTCATTCACCCCCATATTACACAACGAACATAGATAATTTTTTCCCTTCAACCCGTGGTTTAACCCTGTAAATGGCAGACTGCACTTTGGGACGCTCTCTCGGGCATAGAACGCAACCAGCTCGAACAATAGCGAGAATTTGCATAAATTTGCATATTCCGTTATTTAATACACTTAAAATCGTCGAATCGTAATAAAACTGGCACCGTTGAAAAGCTAATCAAATAAACTTTAATTTTTGTATTTAAAACTTTTTCGTAAAACGTGTATTTACATACATAGTCATCATTCTAAAATATGCAGATCGGGTTACAGCTGTTTCCGCGGGCGAATACGCATACAATTGTACTGTTATTTCCCACTTCTTACATGTCCGAGACCATCTACAGAAGTATTTCGATCGAGATTATAAAAATACCATTAGATTCGTCAAGATTTTATCTTTCTAATAGTGCCTTCCAATCAGATGTCACTATTTTACATGATTTTTAACGGCGATTTCTGTAAACCTTGCGATTGGACGGTTTTTCAACCAATGAAACAGCCCATTTGTCAACCGAGATAACGCCCACTATATCACATGTTTTGACAGATTTCTTTACACCATTTTGTAGAGAAAAGTTTGACCTTTCTAATGGTGGGAATTAAACTAGAATAAACCAGTTTTTTGTACGTCTAGACAGCAGTGTAAAGTACATATTCTCATCGGACTACAGACCCTTTCTGCCCGTATCTTTGGGTAAGTTTTATTAGATTGATGTCATTTTGGTATTCAAATAAAGATAACTCAAACACTTTTGTGAACCAAGGAAAGACAAGGATACCGTTCTTTTCTTTGATTTATCCTCTACACTTTGTTATAATAATATTTCATTTCTGGGCAAAGCATATATTAGTAAATTACGTTTCAAACTAGGCCTAGTTTTGTTAGCAGTCGTGTATTTGGAACATAAAAACTGTTTTTTTCAAAATAAGAAATTTGAAATTGATAAATGTTTTTATACAGTTCTATTTAGAACTAAATTACGAAACTTTTTTACGCTTACGAAAAAATTACAAAAAATGTTTACTACTTGTTATTTAGGCCTAAAGTTGAACCTTTTCCTTTCGTTACTGAACATTTTTTGCTTTCTAAGGTAATAACTTTTTGCAATTTTAAAAGAAACTTATTTTTAGTGGCATATATGAATTCTTTGAAGTTTTTTCTACAAAAAAGCTATGGAACACTTTTGGATTGTGGTTCATTTACTATTTTTTTAGAATTAAAAAAAAAAATGCTTGCAAAACCGGCTCTTCAATTTTCCCTATAGCACTGCCATATAAAGGGTTAAAATTTAAATGAATTAATTCAGCTCTACACTTAAATGCCCATTTTATTTCCTGCAACTTATATTTATTTTTTTTACTATTAAAATACTGTTTTTCCCCAGGTTAAAATCTAGACTGGAGTAAATTTTATGATATTTCCCATTTGATGCTGCTGGTAGACTCTGTTCCCTCTGGGGTGTGTTTTACTATATTTTTATAGTAACTCTACTTTTATAAATAGCTACCAATAAAATATTTTAACATTTGATATCAAGCACCTTGCGCTTTTTTACAACAAAATTAATTATTCAATTCATATTTTAAACTTCTTACAAATTTTTTAATTATAATGAATAATTGGACTTTCTATCGCTGTAGAACAAACTCTTCATACCTAGACATTATTTTCAAATTTTTAGTTCGGTTTGCTATCAATGTGTGTTAGTTTAGTTATTTTAAACTATAATTTATTTTCTTATTTTTTAGTCTCAAAACGGAATCAAAAGTAAGATACTTGATTTTTTGTATGTGTGACAATAAATTTAAAATTATGTATGTAAAGATTTGGTGGGGTAAATCTTTTAGTTGGTGAAAATTATGTTGAAAGATTCAATTACATAACTATGTCAAGCTTATATAAAGCGTGTCAAAAAATGTTCAGTGTATTAAAGTAATGTTTAAATTTCATGATGCGAAAAATATATCGATGAACTAGCTGACCCGGCAAACGTTGTTTTGCCATATAAATAATTTTCAAGTAATTTCTAGTGTAGACAAAAAATAGCTTAATTATTGTAAGTATTTAAGAATGTGGTATATGCGTGAAATAGGCATGGAGCGCTGTGAACGATGAGGGCATATATAAATAACAAAAGGCAAACATTATTTTTAAGTTATTATAATTTAATCTCCATTGTAGGCCTAACCTAAAAATTATATTCCGTTTTTGATCCAAATCAGTTGTTGATCAAAATCAGCTGTTTTAAGCTTTTCATACGAACAGCTGTTTTTTGTGCCCATGATAAAATCAAAAGAAATCTTTCTTCTTCTTCCTTAAGATTGAACTTCCATAAGATTAACATTGAAACTTTGAGGGCCACTGGGGCGTAGCCCTTATCACTAAGGGGTATGAAAAATAGATGTTAGCCGATTCTCAGACCTACTCAATATACTGACAAAATTTCATGAGAATCGGTCAAGCCGTTTCGGAGGAGTACGGGAACGAACATTGTGACATTTGACACGAGAATTTTATATATAAGATTAACTATGTCAAGCTTACATAAAGCATGTCAAAAAATGTTCAGTGTATTAAAGTAATGTTTAAATTTCATGATGCGAAAAATATATCGATGAATACGCAAGTTGAGTTTTAAGTTGATATCTTGAAAATTATTGATATAGTGGGGAGCATCATGGGCGTACGCAGGAGGGGAGGAGGCTGCAGCCCCTCTAACTACGGAAAATATATACAATAAAAACTGTTTAAGAATGCTCGCGATGATCCTTAAACATTTTGTAATGAACAATACATCGTTAAAAAACTATTACGGTAAATCGAGGAACTGCTGTGATAGTAATGTTATTATTGTTATATATTTTTCAATGGTGCAATGAAAACAGTAACTAATAAAATGAGTAGGCCTACGATAGTTAATAGGTACGGGCAAGACTATACTTCGAAAACATCATTTTACCTTGAGCGCTCTTAAATGAGCGCTGGGACAGACTTTCAGTTCATGTTGTTTCTACGAAGGTATGTCCTAAAATGTTTAGTTTTCCGCCTAAATGTTTAGTTAATAAAAAAATATTATTTAAAAACCACTTACAATAAAGAGATGAAACTTTGCACGAATTTTGTCTTTATAAAAGACCTACGGTATTTAGTAAAACAAATTTGTTAAACTTGTAGTTTTTCAAAACGGCAGGCATTAAAAGTTTTCAAATCCAAATATCATAAAAACGGCCGTATCCACATAAAATTACGGAGAATAATTTTTTTGAGCACGTTTTGTGTTGCAGTCCAAAAATGCCCGTTTTAAAGAAATCAGACAAAAAAAAAATAACGGAGCAGCTCCATGAAACGTGGTGAAACTACATTGATTGAACGCAATAACGTGCTCAAAAAAGTTATTTTTTGTAAATGTTTGTGGATACGCCCGTTTTTGTGTTATTTGAATTTGAAAACTTGTAATGGCCGCCATTTTCAAAAGTTACAAGTTTAACACATTTTTTAAGAGTGTTCACGGAAAATTAGTTTTTGAGAAGAAAGCTGAAATCAAATTGGCAGTTGTCGAAAATTTTTCTGAAAAATCCATGACATCTAGTGTTGTTGTGGAATGTAAAAACTTCAACTACATAAATTGTAAGTTAAATTTAAGACCATACTATGTAATTTTGTAAATTTAGTTTTGAAAAAAAATCATAATTATTTTTTTTTTTTTAAGGCGAAAAACCATAAATAAATAAAAACATAAATATTTAAATATTATGTCAATATATATATATATATATGCTGTTAAATAGTGTTTGGAAAAATTACTATTATTTTCAATCTAATTTGCCCCCACCTATCAAAAATCCTGCGCATGCCTTTGACGAGTGTGTTAGTGCTATTTGATCTGTGCGAGAGCAACACGTACTTATACAGAGAGTAGACCAATTTTCAATATAAATTAGAAACTCGTCACATACTTTCATTAGACTTTTTTTGTAGTTCTTTACTGTCCTGTGTTTCAAGTTTAGGATGGGATATGTGTTTCTTGTTGTTTTGATTTGAAAAAAATACAAAATTAATGACATCCAATAAATGCAACAAATGAAATATTTTTAGCGGAAGCAATTTTATTTAGAATGGTTATTGTTTCAGTTCCGGACGTAATTTTTCACATTTACGTATGTAGAAAATTTTTTTTTAAATTGTCTCGGGCTCCATTTTCGTTTTGTTGTTAATTTTGACTCAAAGTTATTAATCAGTGACCGACCCCAAAACCTTGAAATACACATGTCTCAGGCATAAAACGTGTAAAACTAAAAACATTAGCTCATAATAAAAAAAACTAAATTTTATATTTCAAAAAAATTTGCTCTCATGAAGTTTTATTAAAAAGTGGTGAAATAGACAAAGGTAAATTTTAATAAAAAGTCCACATTTTGCCGCTATTACTTCGCGTACAAAAAAAAAAAATTTAAGACAAAATTAATATTTTTTTTGATAGGAAATTTTCTGATCTCTAGTTTTTGATTCTTAGTTTTTATTTATTTATTGTGCATTTATTCCAAATAATCTATATCTAAAAAAAAAAAACAAAGACAAATTTATTATAAATCTTACTTCACATGGTTTTTTGGCCACTTTTTTCCAGCTGCCTCTTTTCCCAATTTTACTCGCAAATGGTTTCCGTCCGATCATCTGAAGAGGTTTCCCAGTTTTATTCGAAAATGGTTTTTGTAAGATTGTCTGAAGAGGATTGCGGCCTGCTACTTTCCCAGCATATAATAGTTCTTCAATTTTCTTGGGGCTGCCTCTTTTCTTCTTTTGAGTTGGTTCGTGCGAGTCTACCTCGGATGGTGTGTCATCTCCTATTCTACGCTCCAATTCTTCTATGGTGATTAACGAATCTAATACCTCTTCGGTAAAAGATGAATCTAACAACACTTCTTCAATTATTACTTCTTTGGTGGCTGCCGGCTCTACGTCATCAGTCAAAGGTTCATTATTACTGTAAACCTTCTGCAAACAGAATTTGTCCATTTATTAAGCACTTTAATAATAAATTCGGCTATTTTTACAAAATTTCTTTCAAAATATTATTTTATTTCAAACGGCAGGTGAAGGACAATAGATGAATTGGAACTTGGAAGTAAAAAAGGGACAGAAATAGGCGTGCCAATGATGGGATGATCGAATAAGATTTCTTATTCGATCATCCCATAATTAATGACTTACTTTCCTGGGATTATGTCAAAATCACTTGATTATGTTGGTAATACATAACAATCTATTTGAAAAAAGGGGCTAGCAACTTACTGCGTATATACTGTATGAATCTGTGATCAGACCTCAAATTACCTACGGAGCGTTGGTTTGGTGGAAGACATCACGCCAAACTGCTGCAGGTAACAAGCTAACTGGTCGACAACGACTTGCATGCTATTGCATAACTGGAGCTTTCAGAAGTAGCCCTACAGCGGCTATGAAGGAGCTCCTTGGACTTCCGCCTCTAGACATTCACATAATGTCGGAGGCAAGGAAGTCGGCATACAGACTAAAAAGTGTAAACGAATGGCGGATGGGCATGCTAGGAGCAGGACATTCCAACATTGTAAACACCGTACTTAAAAACTCGGTGTTAGACATGGTGGCTGATGCAATGCACACCGAGTACGTTTTTTTACAGATCCTTTACAGTAACCCTCGGAACCCAATAAGACTGGGAAGGAAACATCAAACCAGGATCTGCCAAAGGGACTCTAGTCTGGTAAACAGACGGGTCTTTGATGGGCAATAATTCTGACTACAGCGCTTCACCAAAGACGAACATTAGTGCGAATCTTGGGACGCAATGTACAGTCTTCCAAGCAGAAATCTTAGCAATTACTGCCTAAGTTACTCCTAATTACTCCTAAGTGCTTGCGCCCACTTAGGATTGTCGAATGGATACAGGAATATACATATCCTAATACTCTGTGACAGTCAAGCAGCACTTAAAGCGCTGGACTCGGTACAATTCACATCCAGACTGGTGAAGGAGTGGCTCTCAACACTAGTCAGACTATCCACATTAAATATGGTGGAATTGAGATGGGTGCCAGGACACCGTGGCATTCCAGGAAATGAGATGGCGGATGCTCTTGCAAAGAAAGGAGCATCTGCATCATTCATGGGGCCAGAACCAATGGTCTGCATTAGCCGTAGCATGGCCAAAAACGCAGTAAAAAACTGGGCCAGGGAAGAGCAACGCCAGAGATGGTATAGATTACCCGGGCACACGCAGAGTAAACGATTGATCCGAGGGACCAAACGCTAAGCTTACTAAATCCCTAATCAAGTTAAACCGACCACACCTCAAAAGAGCCGTAGGATTCATTACTGGACATGACCAGTTCAGGAAACACCTAGCAACAGTGGGAATCCTTGAAGGCGAACAACGCTGTCGGCTTTGTAATCAAGCAGAAGATGTCATATTTGAGGGCGAGATCCTGGAGCGTAGAAGGAGGAGGCTCTTTGGAATCCAGCAACCAGGAGACGAAGAAAACACATACTTGGTGGAGAAAATCCTGGACCTCACAAAGGATACAGGCTTCTAACGAGCTAGGCGCGGGACACAGGGGGCACAATAAACCAAAGGTTGACGTGTAAGGAAGCCTTCTATAAGGAGGAATCCACCCCAGTAAAATCTAATCTACTGCGTGTATTGTATAGTAAACTATCGCAGAAATTGCTAGAGATGTTGGGATGTCAAGGCGCAGTTTTTCTGTAGCACGACAGCTTGTCTGTAAAGCTAGTTCAAATCCAGTTGGTTATTTTTGGATACTGACTGTGTGTATACACTTTAACAGACTGCAGTGGGCTGGACTTGATGGAAAGTAGCAAAGGATGGTATGCCAAAAAGGGTAATGAGTTGTGCAACAATAGGGAGGAGAAGATTGTACAAGATAGCTTGACCAGGTTAGTACAATAGCGGCCAGCCACGGTGTGTAGAGTTGGAAGACGGACGGAGAAGATTTCATCTGGAAGCCAGACACCGGAATAGTTTGTAGCAATGAGAATGTATGTATCTCTATGAAGAGGAAATGTTTGTGCGTTTGTTTTACAATTTAATTAAAAAACTAATTATCAGATTTGTATAAAAGTTTTACTTATAAGTTATACAATGCAGTCTAGATAACATAGGTTATGTTATTACACTTGGATTAAACAATGCAGTCTGGGTAAGATG
>JAGFPH010000737.1:328585-348524 GCA_018207615.1 Philaenus spumarius
GTCGTGTATCAAGAAATAACTGAATATTGCCAACCTCATGTGCCATTCACAAAGAGGGCAGCATTCGTTGGCAACTGAAGATGTGCTGAAAAACATCATATAATGTAATTAGATAGTTGAAAAAGCTATAACATTAAATGGTAGGGATGTACAAGATCTTGAAACTTTGGAGTCGTGTATCAAGAAATAACTCAATATTGCCAATCTCATGTGCCATTCACAAAGAGGGCAGCATTCGTTGGCAACTGAAGATGTGCTGAAAAACATCAGTTAATGTAATTAGATAGTTGAAAAAGCTATAACATTAAATTGTAGGGATGTACAAGATCTTGAAACTCTGGAGTCGTGAATCAAGAAATAACTCAATATGGCCAACCTCATGTGCCATTCACGAAGAGGGCAGCCTTCATTGGCAACTGGACATGTGCTGAAAAACATCAGTTAATGTAATTAGATAGTTGGAAAAGCTATAAAATTAAATTGTAGGGATGTACAAGATCTTGAAACTCTGGAGTCGTGTACCAATATATAACTCAATATTGCCAACCTCATGTGCCATTCACAAAGAGGGCAGCCTTCGTTGGCAACTGGAAATGTGCTGAAAAACATCAGTTAATGTAATTAGATAGATGGAAAAGCTATAAAATGAAATTGCAGGGATGTACAAGATCTTGAAACTCTTGAGTCGTGAATCAAGATATAACTCAATATTGTCATGTTTTTGTAATTAAACAGTCATATTGCTATTTTATTTCCTTGTAATCAATATTTCACATGCTCGTAGCTGTGGTATGATTTAAAGGATAAATGGCTTTATATACAAGAACACAATTTATTTCTTGGTTGTGCTTTCCTCGATTCATCCATAAATTTCTTGATAGACTTTTCTGTATACCAATCTAAAATTTGATTTTAATCTTTTTGAAAAGGGTTAAATCTAAAATGTAAGAGGATAAACAGAAGTTTTCCAAACAACTCAATTAAGAGAAATAATTAGATAGTAGGGATTTAGTTTGTTTTATTGCTTTTTGTTTATTGCCTATTGCTTTAAGTACAATAAAGTACGGATCACGCCTGATATCTTCCTTAACCTTACAACTTTTTCAGTGCTCAATTTGAGCACTAGTGGGAGCGTGGCACTTGGCCTAGGTCTACTTTGACAACTCTACGTGTATTGAATATTCCTCCCACTAAAAATCATTCAATCGCAATAAAACAAAAACTGTTGGAAAGGAAATGATTTAAACTTTAACCTTTTGCACTCTATTTATTTGACACTTGGCTGCTCCACCAGCTCCAATTAAAATATTACTGTTTGAAGAATTATTTTTGTAAATTCGCTAAAAAATTCCTATAAATAGTAAACATAAGTTAATTATATATCATTTTGTTCGGAATAAAACAGAGAATAAGGAAAAATTTTTTGAAAGATTAAATAAAAAATGTTTCATTGAGTAGGCCTATTTTGAATATAATCGGTCAAAAAAATCAATTGATTATTTTGTTTTGTAATGAAATTAAAAACAAGAATAATAGAGTTTAGAGCTTTTAAAATGCTTTATTACACTAAATGTGACCATAATAAATAATTTAAAAAATATTCTTGAGGTTTAACAACATTTTTTTATTGAGTAGGCCTATTTTTAACATATTAGGTCAAACAAATAAATAAAAAAAAGATTTATTTTATGAATTTAAAAGTAGTAATAAAAATGATTAGAGCTTTAAAAATAGTTTTTACAGTAAATATGTCTGTTTAAGTATGTCAATTGTATTTATATTTATTCAAAAATTTATTTTAACAATAACATTTTTGCGAAATAATGGTACATAACCCACGTTAACGTATAGTTTAAACAGTTGCCATTTCTCAACACAAAATAAAACAAAAACAAGATCTTTACATTATTTACATTAACAAAATTTACACAAAACTGCAAAATAATAACGTACAGTAAAAATAAATACCACTTGAAAAAGCGTAAACAAAAGTTACAAGGCACAAGATAAAAGACGATGCTATTTGCATTTCTTGATCATGACTGGCAAACAGCTGCTCAACTTCAGAGAGATATAAAATATATTCCACAGAGCCAATATAATCTGTCACTGGTTTCTAAACTGTTTTAACAACATTGAAGTCTCATTAGACCGAAAACCACAGATTCTACACTTGTTTAGAACATAGAAATCATATTAAAATGTGTGTCGGAATGAGTCCGACAGTGGAGCGCAACGGCAAATTAGCGATGTCAGACTGAGTTCGCCTATGGAGCGCAAAAGGTTAATTTTTGGTCTAAAACGTATAATTACATACGTAATCATCATTTTAAAATTATAGTTTTCTGAAAACCTAATGTCGCGGAAATAAAACACAAAGAAATGACTCTATACAGCTCAATAACACTGGACAGAAATATTTTGACAATAATATAAAGATACCATTGGATTCGTCAAGATTTTAACTTTCTAAAACTGCCTTCTAATCAGACCTCACTCTTATGGTTTCGAAAATATAAAGGTTTCCGTAAACTCTTGCAATTGGACAGTTTTCAACCAATGAAACAGCACATTTTGCATTCGAGATATCGCATACAATTGGTTGTATATCTGTTTACATCCTTAAATCGTTTTGTAGGAAAAACTTCGACCTTTCATTTGATGTAAAGTAAACTAGATTTTACTTTTAGATGTTATTCATACAGCAATTGGAAATACAGACTTTCGTTGAATTCAAACCACCGCTTGAGAACGCAGAGCAAGTCTGTTCCCTCGCTGATCCCAATGGTCATTTTGTATTCCCTTTATCCGCATGAACTTTTGACAGTTTATTCTAATTTTGTGGAACAAGTAACACAATGTGAAATAGTTTACGAAATGAGAATTTACAAGTATACATATAAATTCTATGGTTTATTCTCTACAGTTTCTTATAATATTTCATTTTTGGGCAAAGGATATATTCCTAAATTACTATTCAAACTAGGCCTAGTTTTGTTAGCAGTCTTGTAATAGAAGCATAAAAATTGGTGTTTTCAAAATAAGAAATTTGAAATTATTAAATATTTGTATACATTTCTATTTAGAACTAAATTATGAAACTTTTTACATTTGGAAAAAATTTGAAAAAAATGTTTACTACTTTTTATGAAGGCCTAAAGTTGAACGTTTTCCTTTTGTTACTGAACATTTTTTTGTTTCTTGAGCTAAAAACTGTGTAAATTTTACACATGAATCATTTTTTAATGGCATATATAAATTCTTTGAACCTTTCTCTAAAAAAAAGCTATGGAACACTTTTGGATTGGTTTATAATTACTATATTTGGCGAATTTTTGAAAATATGCTTGCACACGCACCGAAATGGCTTGGTGTTGGAAACAATTAGCATGAACAGTTGTAGGGTTAACCGCAATAGTAAAGGAATACATAATGAATAAAAAATCAAGTTTAAGAAAAACATAATCTATTGCCACAGATATGTAGAAGACACAATGTCTGTTTTACGGGTCAGCAAAATAGATTAACAATGCTTAAATAGAATACACCCTTCTCTAAAATTCACAAGTGAAATAGAAATTAACAACACTTTTTGAAGTTTTGCTGAAGAGTATACGAGCACATTTAACACTGTTCAAAATTTTAGCTGCAAGGGATTGAGAGGGTGTTTGTAGATGAGAAGGTGCTAGGAGAAATCATCACTCACGACTTATTTCTTTTGAGAACCTGGTGTTTAATAAATGAAACGGAGCACACTGATTTAAATAAAAACCCGAACCACAAAACAAGGAGCAAAAACTATAACTAAACAACTAAATTGTAAGTTAAGTTTAATACCTTACCCTTATGTACATTTCGATGACATGGTCATCATCCTCAGAGGGTTTTGACACTACGTAGTTATAGCTTTTTGCTCCTTGTTTTGTGGTTCGGGTTTTTATTTAAATCAGTGTGATTTTGTCGCCACAGTGCTCTTTTATTTGTTTAATGAAATGGAGGTTAATATTAGTAAGACTAAGTTTATTTATTTTATAAGTTTTGATTTGACATTTTCTTTGAAATTTCACTCTTCAAAATGCAATATGTTGGGATGTGACATATTATTGAAAAAGTAAAGCATTTCAAATATCTCGGGTAGTCTTTGAAGAAAAACTTAGTTGGGAAAAACTTAGTTGATTTGTAAAGTAAATTTGGTACATTTCATGTTTTTTAGACATTTTTTGCAACATTTTATTTCTGGGAACTTTGTATATCGCTCTCATAAATTCTAGATTACAGTACGGTATAACTTGTTGCGAGGAAAGCACAAAACGCTAATTAATGGGATAAGAATTTCTTAAAATTATTTTCTAAGCATAATCTTAAATAAAAAATAAAAGAGAAAGCCACTTTTATTTTACACCAATAATAGTAAATTTTACCTGTACAACATCTTTTCACATAACAAAGTTTTGAGGATATTTTACATAGAAAGTGGAAATATAGTTACAATCAACTTATTTACAATACTAGAAACATAAATCCGGGCGATTTCAAATTAAAAAACTACACAGTGTAATACAAGGGTAAATAACTTTCAACTGCCAAAATATTCTCTGGACATAGCTTAAAAAGTTCTGCATTTTATCAGCAAGAAACTGTTTTAATAAACCTCACTCGATTTAGACCTTTCAGTTTTGGCAGTTTATAAAAAATCAATGAAATATTTACTTTCAAAAGCATATTATACCACCAAACAATAGTTTTAATAATTTTGTGTAACGAAGTTTTAAAGATATTTCGGAACATACAGACTGATAAAAACTAATTCTCCTATATTTCCGCAAATACGGGTGAATGCAAATACACGACTTATAAAAAATCTTAAAATTATGTTTTCCGCGTGAAATCGTCATAAAATATAGGAATTTCCAAAAGAAACTTGGACTCAATATTGGAACACAGAGGACAACATTTTTTTAAATTAAATACACATAAAAATGTTATGAAAAAGTCAAGCTAGTGCCTCTTTTTTTTTGGAGAAAGCCCCATTTTGCTGTACCATTATATTTTTATATCTATTATTTTTGGATTCAGAATTAATTAAGCTTTCAAACGATATGCCACACAATGATATTTGGTTGAAATACTCGAAATCAATTTTGAAAAAAATCAAAATGGCTGTAACTCAAAAATTTGAAATACTCCCAAATATCGTTGTGTGACATATCGTTTGAAAGCTTATTTAATTCTAAATCCAAAAAGAATAGTAATTAGTACCAAAAAAAATAGTACACCAAAATGGGGCAAAATTGGAAAACACGATTTCGTTGTTTTTTGGCCGCCATTGTTAATCGGTTAAAGATATAGATGTGCAAACTTCACCGTTGGTTTTATCTCAAAATTCTACATAGAAATGATGTATCACATGACCACCTTCATATTTAAAACAACAAAGTTACATTCAAACTGGCGGATAAATTTCTTCAAATCTTAATAAAATAGTATTTTTACATAGAGTAGGTTCCTCAATCACATCTACCTTCAAATTTTCCTTATTTACGAAATATTAAACCATTTCCACACTTTCCGAACACCCAGTATATAGTAAAAACATGAACTAAAAAGCTTCACTTTAGACTATAGAACACTCTGCGGTTACCCTAAATCTTTAATTTGTTTCGTAAAATAAGTGACCAAATTTATATACTTACGGAACTTGTTTATTGATTAAAATTTCTTCGGCCTTTGTAACCAACTTCGCAAACTTATAATTTGCTTCAAGGCATATTAAACAGCAAGAGCAAATCTGTTTTGGCAAATCATCTTCTTTGCTGACCTGTCGAAGTAACACACATATATGTTAATATTAAAAAACAAGTAAATAAAACTACTCGTGCAGGCTTTTATTTAGAACTCTATTGAATGTATTCCATTTGAGTTAAATACAGGCCTACATGATTACACATTTTATTGCTCATGTATGCACAGAGGACATTGTTATGCAGTCAGCATTTTCCTACAAAAGTTTTTGCCTTACCAAATGGGGAAAAAAACTATATAGGGAAATAGAGATTTAACCCTACAACTGTTAGTAGTCGCAGCTTGAGACTTCTTGGCAATAAACTGCTCAAATTGAGTAGTCGTGTGACAACTAAACTTGTATTGAATATTTCATCCACTAAAAATCATCTGATCGCAATAAAACAAAAATCGTTGGAAAGGAAATTATTTATACTTTAATTTTTATATTTAAAAATTTTTTCTAAAACGTTATTTATATATGTAGTCATTGTTTTAAAATTGTAGTTTTCTGTAAAGCTATTGCCACGTGTGAAAAACACCTATAAAAAAAACTTTCAGGACCGTTTTTTATAAATTCATTATCCTGGAATGGCAACACACTCTTGATCAAGTCACCTTTCAAATAAATAAGAAAATTAATTAAAATCGGTTCATCCGTTTAGGAGCTACGATGCCACAGACAGATACACACGCTAAACTTATAACTAGGGATGGGTCGATTCTCAAATTTATCGATTTCGATACCGATTCCAAGAAATCGATTCCCAATTCCATCGATTCCAATTACCATAAAATTGTAAAGGGAAGTAAACATTGTTATTTAATTTTAACTGGATGGTTCTTTGACGCTAATGTTATTTTTTAATATTGTTATCGAATTAAGAGGAACTTACAAAAAACTGCTGATTTGGATTCATTATAATATGTATATATATTTTTTTTCATTATACTGTACAAAAAACGCTGTTTTCTATCTGTATAGACCTGGGTGGAAAGCCAAGGGACATAAAAATTACGCATAAGTCTCGGTTTTCTCGGTACGACTTTTAAACTGTCGAAATTGGTTTTCCCGTACACAAAAACATATAAAACGATACCACACACTGTATTTTCAAAATATTGACCCAAAAACGTGACCCCGAAGCGCTACGACTTTTTAACAGTCAAAATCGATTTCACGTACGAAAAACATATAAAATGATACCCCACACTGAATTTTCAAAATTTTGATCCATAAACGTGATCCCGAAGCGCTACGACTTTTTAACTGTCAAAATCGATTTTCCCGTACCCAAAAACATATAAAACGTTACCCCACACTGTATTTAAAAAAATGTTATCCATAAATGTGATCGCGAAGCTCCACGATTTTTTAACTGTCAAAATCGGGTTTCCCGTACCCAAAAACATATAAAACGATACCCCATTCTGAATTTTCAAAGTTTTGATCCAAAAAATGACTCCGACGTACTACGACTTTTAAACTGTCAAAATAGATTTTCCCGCATAAAAACATATAAAACGATACCCCACACTGAATTTTCAAATTTTTATTCATAAACGTGATCACGAAGCGCTACGATTTTTAACTGTCAAAATCAGTTTTCCCGTACCCAAAAACATATAAAACGATACCCCACACAGAATTTAAAAAATTTTAATCCATAAACGTGATCCCGAAGCTCTACGACTTTTTAACTGTCAAAATCGGTTTTGTACCCAAAAACATATAAAACGTTACCCTCACAGAATTTTCAAAATTTTGATCCAAAAACGTGACTCCGACGCACTACGACTTTTTAACTGTCAAAATTGGTTTTCCCGTACCCAAAAACATATAAAACGTTACCCTACACAGAATTTTCTAAATGTTGACCCAATATTTTCAAAAGTTTGACCCAAATACGTAACCCTGATGCGCTACGTCTTTTAAACTCTCAAAATCAGTTTTCCCGACCCCAAAAACATATAAAACGATACCCCACACTGAATTTAAAAAATTATGATCCATAAACGTGATCGCGAAGCGCTATGATTTTTTAACTGTCAAAATCGGGTTTCCCGTACCCAAGAACATATAAAACGATACCCCACACTGAATTTTCAAAGTTTTGATCCAAAAATGTGACCCCGACGCGCTACGACTTTTTAACTGTCAAAATAAGTTTTCCCGTTCCCAAACACATATAAAATGATACCCCAAACTGTATTTTCAAAATATTGACCAAATCCGTGACCCCGAAGCGCTACGACAATACAGAAATTATAGTCATCAGCACAAACACAATGAGGTAACAAACAAATAACAAACTCGTAATAAACCTCGCTTAAAATCTCATAATTATAACTTTAAACAACATTCATTCCATAGCCTATCAAATGCGAATTACGCGCACAAACGTAGTAGAGGTGTGTCGGAAGTACTGTAATCAGTATTTTGTATTCGTTACTTTGACACACAAAGCTATCTCTACTAACGGCTCAAAGTAGCGGTCATTACTACTTCGGCTACTCAATTTTACTTTGGTGCAGTGTAGATTCGCGGAATACTTCAGATCCACATTGTGAGTCCAGTCCAGTACTGATAGAGTATTCGCAGTAGCCCCGGTAGCGGTGGAGTTGGAATGAAATGGAATGTAACCAGGAAATGTAAAAATCGCCGGGCAATATCGGCGGCCGTGGCAATCGCGTACACGAACGTATTTGCAGAGATCGGTGGTGGCCGGGCCCGGAATCGACTTTCACGGAATCGACTCGATTCCGATCGAGAATCGATGGGGGTGGAATCGAGAATCGACCCATCCCTCCTTATAACACCCCTTTCAACTACGGAATCGACTCGATGCCGATCGAGAATCGATGTGGATGGAATCGAGAATCGACCCGTCCCTACTTATAACATCCCTTTGTTTGTGCCGGGGGTTAAAAATTGCTATTGCAATCCTAGCTGTTAGTTTACCACATAAATTCAAAGTTTGTACCAAAATGCTAATATAAATATATTCCTTTTGCTTGGAAGACATTTAATTTGCTAAAACATGTAAATGAATTAAATTCAATGAATTAACCTTTAACAATGTAAGCTGATACTATGTTAGGAATTACTCTTAAATGGGTGCCTGGTCATGTAGGTATTAAGGGCAATGAGGCAGCAGATAGACTTGCTAGAATAGGAGCTAAAAAGCCCTTCATTGGTCCAGAACCTTTCTGTGGGAGGCCTAAAAGCCATCTGAGAAATGTTGTTGAAGTCTGGACGGAGAAGACCTGGTCCACACATTGGAACAATGCTCCTGGGCTTAGGCAGGCAAAAATGTTTATCTGTCTCTCTAAGTCAAAAGCACAGAAGCTTTTATTATTGGGTAGGAATAACCTTAGACGGATTGTGGGAATCCTCACTGGTCATTGCCCGGCCAAATACCACCTCAAAAAAATGGGGCTGGTCTCGGAAGACTCTTGTCGATTCTGCTCCCTCGGAACTGAATCGGCTCAACACCTGCTGTGCGAGTGCGAGGCTCTCGCACGGAGAAGATTTACGGCTCTTGGAAATGCTTTTGTTAGCCCGGAAGAGGTCCGTGGTGTTGATCCCGGGACCCTTATTGGTTTCGTAAGAGACCTGAAAGGGATCTGGGATGATCACTAGAAGGGGATGTATACCACAATAGATCTTATGGGTCGCAGTGGTGAGGAGGCTTATAAACCTCTATCCAAAATAAAAAAAAAAAAAAAAACTATGTTAGGAAAGGTACATACATTGCAGTAGACTAACAAAAATCCGGACTAGTGGGGTGGATGGCCGATCCGGATTCCGAAAAATCCGGAATTTCCCAGAGTTGGGCATAAGTCCAAGATAAGTTGGCCGTGCGGTCGATAAGAGCAATGGAAAGCCGCACATACTATCGCCGCCGCGCCGTGCCGATACCCAACGATACTTTAACACTCTGACACATCAACTTATTGTACTGTAATGTACATAATACAGTACTGGACTGCAATTAAGTAAAACGCAGAAATGAACAAATTAAGTTTGTGGACAGTATTGAAGGGTTTTAATAAAAAATAATCTACATTACTGTTCCAAACACTTTAAATGAACATAAGAAACACAGTACGAAAAAACAACACTACAAGTTGGAAATTTATTTATAAAACACAAGGAATGAAAATTTAGTCCTAGAGATTTATTGCAGCAAACTAAAAAAAGAACGTACAACTAACGTAACTAACATCCGCGTGGAAACTTCCACTGCCTTGTGAATCATAAACGACGTCAATTTCGTTGAAACATGGAACACCCGAAGGTACAAAATACATGTAATTTATGCTACTCCGCAGTAATCGCGTGGGTTTTACCGATTCTTTATTAAAAAAATATGTATGTTCCCGATTAGCGGTCCGGATTTTCCGGAGTACGGATTTTCGTGATTCGGATTTATGAGAGTCTACTGTATTTGCAAATAAATGTGTCGGAATTAATGTGTGCATATATAGAAAGAGAAAGTTGGGGATAGTGGTAGACAATAGGCATAACAGCAGAGACCAATTGTGCTGTTTAGACCAGTCCAAAATACTTCCTGCTTTCTTTGAAAACTAAAGACGAGTGGTATTTTTCTACCTAATACTTTTTACCGGTATTGAAAAGTAACTATTGGAATTGATATAGAATTTCCTCAATACCAGTTATTAAGATTAACAGTTACTCAGACTGAGAAATAGAAAAAAATATTTTGTACATTTAACGATTTTCATACCGGTATACCAAAGTCACGATTTTAAAACAACCATGCATATTATTTTGATATAATTTTTTTAACCCTCAAAGTGGCAGACTGCAGTCTGTCGGGAGCAAATGCAACCCGCTCGAAACTTAGCGAGAATTTGCATATATTTGAATAATCGATAATTTAACCCACTTACAATAATCCAATCGTAATAAAACTGGCACCATTGGAAAGGAAATGAATTAAACTTTAATTTTTGTATTTACAACTTTTTCGTAAAACGTATATTTACATACATAATCATCGTATTAAAATATGCACATCGGTCTAGAGCTATTTCCGTGCGCGAATCTGCATACAATTGTACTGTTATTTCCCACTTCTTCAACGTTCAAGACCATATACACAATTATTTCTTTGGCTATTATAACGATACTATTGGATTCGTCAAGATTTCATCTTTCTGTTGGTGCCTTCCAATCAGATGTCACTATAAAAATAGTATTTTTTCCAAGAATTACTGTAAACCCTTGCGATTGGACAGTTTCTCAACCAATGAAACAGCCCATTTGTCAAGTGATTTTACGCCTACCATATCAAATGTTTTGACAGATTTCTTTACACCATTTTGTACAGCAAAGTCTGAATTTTGTAACGGTGTAAAATAATCCAGAAATAACCGGTTTTTTGTCTGTCTGGACGACAATTGAAATGTACATAATTATTACGTTCTAGTGAGAAAGTCTAGCGCGTGGGTTCCCACGCTATTCAAGTGTCCCATTCTCACCGATGTTATAGACGGCCGAATTTTCATTAAATTGATGTCATTTTGTTATTCAAATAATGATAACTCAAACACTTTTGTGAACTAAGGAAAGACAAGTATACCGTTCTTTTCTTTGATTTATCCTCTACACTTTGTTATAATAATATTTCATTTTTGGGCAAAGCATATATTAGTAAATGACGTTACAATCTAGGCCTAGGTTTGTTACTAGTCGTGTACTTGGAAAATAAAAACTGTTTTTTTCAAAATAAAAAATTTGAAATTGATAAATGTTTTTATACAGTTCTATTTAGAACTAAATTACGAAACTTTTTTACGCTTACGAAAAAAAATACAAACATATTTTTACTACTTGTTATGTAGGCCTAAAGTTGAACTTTTTCCTTTCGTTACTGAACATTTTTTGTTTCTTGAGCTAATAACTTTTACAATTTCAAAAAAAAAACTAATTTTTAGTGGCATATTTGAATTCTTTGAAGTTTTGTCTAATAAAAAGCTACTGAACACTTTTGGATTGGGGTTCATTTACTATTTTGGGCGAATTTTTTAAAATATGCTTGCAAAACGCTATAAACGGGCTTTTCAATTTCAGCTTTAACCATGCCAGTTCTAGGGTTAAAGTGTTTTAAGTTGAATTGTTTCATTATTTTTTTCAAAATTTTTAACAGGCAAATATTTATATTATTAAATTGAATAATTCTTTAGTAAATAATGTATAAACTATAATTATAACAGTCATTACCATAACTAATGAAATAATAACTTATTTAGTATACTCAATAATATTTACTTATTTATATTAACCTGTGTTAAACCGTGTGAATAAAATATTAAATAATATATTTCTAAGACATGTATATTTTCCAAGTGATAACAAACACACCAGTTATTTCAAAAAGACTGACAGTAACAACAATTAGGCCTACTGGTACAAAAGAATACCTAAAATACCGTAACTAACATGTTTTACGCATAACAGATATCGAGATAATAATACAATACCAAACAAAGTAGCAGTTAAAAAATAACGGTTCAATAACTAGTTATTTTTCAATACTAGTTTTGAGGCGTACATTAGAAGTGTTTATGGTTTAGTTGTATGAATGTTTAATTATGATTGTAACATATTTTAACCTATAAATATCAATTACTGTTAATGTTTTTATAAATTGTGTAAGCTACATTTATTTTTTGTCTGTTAAAGTACTATTTATTTTTAAGAATTTTATTTTGTAAATGTTAGTAATTTTGTATTGAGGTTAGGTGGAAGGGAGAACTAAATAGTACTAACCTCGCCCCCAAAAAATAAAGTCAATATCAATATCAATACTGCTAGCTATGTTCATAATACTATATACATAATAGCCTACAATATGTCATGATTATAATACTAATCTACAGACATAATTAATGTCTGTGGTCCGGCTACAGGAGACAAAGCCAGTCAATATCTGTGCACAGACAAAGCCAGCCAGCTGTTTTCTTCCTGTTACATTAACTTTACGTCTTCATGTATGAAAAGTGTTACTTTACTTATGTCATAATCTTGATCTTGTGTTTTTCAATAAAGGGTTCATTTTACTTTTACTTGTCGAATTAAGGGCTGGGTTACATTGGTCGAGTGGCAGGGCAAGCTGACTCGGCCCCAGTTTGTACTCGCTGTTTTTTAGAAATGTCTGTTCACATGCAGTATAGAAAAGTATGACAGTAGGTATAACGAAATGGCGCAAAAACACGTTTCTTTATTCGCACTCTCTACTTGACTGAACGATTACACAGGGCGAGTAAGGTGGCAGTATAAAACTGGTGGTGGTGGCGAGTGGGCGAGCTCTGTCTGCTCAAACCACTCGACTCGCCCGCCAACTGGGTCTAGCAACCGACTCGCCCATCACGCGAATCGCCGTTCTGTCTACATTGGTCAAGTTCTAACTCGGCCATTAACTCGCCCTTCTACTCGATTAATGTAACCCAAACCTTACTTACCAGGTCATTTACTAAAATTATATTAAATACCGATAACTCTTATAACTACAGTAGAGCGTCGAAAATCCGAACTAATTGGGACCGAGGGGGGTTCGGATTATCAATTTTTTCGGATTTTTGAAAACAAGCAAGAAAACGCCATTTAGGCTAAAATATATACCCTTTAACCGATTAAAGTGGTTAAACAGTACAAACAGTAATGTAATTTTACATTACAGTATGAAAGACTACTTACATTATTATGATTCAGTAGAACCTGCACGTACACAGTAGGGCCAACACGATTACACTTGTAACTCTCAATTATTACAGTACAGTACATAATTAAAAGTTCACTTGTACATTATAGTTAACACATACGAAAAAAAAAAAAAAATACTGTATAGTACACTACTGTATATACGACACACTGTTATAATGATGACACAAAGAGAAATGAATGAACTTTCTTTACGTTTACTGCTAGCGCTAAAGCAGCTTACTAGCGTGACAGTGAAATTACTGACAGCCAATCTGCTGTGAGGGCAGGTATTAAGAAGTGTTTAAAAAGAGATAATAATGTCAAATTGCGATAAAGATTTTTCTTAAATTTTTAACGACGCAATAATTGGAATTTAAGAAAACGAAATTTTTGCAGAGCCTGCCTCAGAACGCGTTCGGATTTTTGACGTTTCGTATTATTGACGTTCGGATTATCGACGCTCTACTGTATTTAAAAAAATAATTAATCTCTATTGAAAACTACTTTTTTTTATTTTCACCAATATTTAAAAAATAAATCAGTTTTTTATAACTGGAATCAATAATCAACCTTCCGTTTCAAATCTGAAATATCGCAAGCCTCAACACTTGAACCTGCAATAGCAAGCTAGACTGGACTAAACCGTTCCATTCTCGCCCAAAAGAAATATAAAAACTTTGTGAAGATTTAAGTAAACTTACAGAAACAGGCAAGAACAAATTAATCTTGTCAGCTAACGTACATTCCTCATTCCAGGGATCATCGTCATATATATATTTTACAGTCAAACCAGGTTGTATAGGCTGCGCACATAACCTGCACACCAATTTACAACTTGGTGGATCTGGAACATGAAACACGTATATTATTGGTTTTGTAAACAAACAACACATTTTATTTATTATCTTAGCTACGTTACAGCAATTACAGGAAAATTCCCATGCCAGGTGAAGAGTCACAATGTATAATAGTTCCAATCTAGTCTAAAATAGTTGTACAAACACACATTCAAATAAATACAAAACACATCAACTTAACAATGATTAGCTTAAACTAATTACCGTAGAGCCCCGCTATTCCAAAAATCCGCGTACTCCGAACAGAGTTCAGAAAAAATACAGATTTTTTAACATAAAAATAGGAGAAATTAAAAAGACGTTCGTGAAAAATCGTACATTTATTGTTATACAAATATGTTTAATACGCTTGATGAAAATGCCTGAAACCAAACTGGAATGAAAGCTGGTTTTGTATCCTTCACGTTTTCCATCAGTTTTGCGGGAAGGAAGCTACGACGTGTAAGATCTCCAACTTCCCAAAGTACAATAATAATATAGAATAGGACCATAAGTCAATTTTAATACGAGAGAGCATTTTTATTTTTTGAAATTAATTTAATTTATATTACAAATGTTTTTTAGAAAGAGAGCTTAATAATTAGAAGAATTTTAACATAAAGGAAATAGACTAAAAGGGCAGACAATTTTAAAGTACATTTCAGAAGAATAAATATAAAAAGCAAGACAATTATTAAAATCAATTATTATATTAAATTTAAAAGTAGGGTTTGACAAAATGGACAGTCTATGTACTAACGCCAAGACGCGGAAATTATACGAGTTTTAAGACGCAGTTAGAAAAGCAACGTCCGCCAGTCTAGACGAGATAAGAAGCGAACACCTGCAAGCCAATTCCTGGAGAAATGGTCTACGTGCGTTTCCACATGCAAGATCCAGAAAGAACGCATAGCTAGCAACCAAAAGATCTGACGCAACTTTGAACATCTGTGTCGTCAGACGTTTCTGATTGGTGGAGAGAGGATGGACGCCGGCTGGAAGTAGTGGTGGGAAAGAACGCTAAACTTACTTGCCAACGAGAGACCAAGCAGTGAACATCGCTTGAAGTGTTGCGCGTTGCGCTTTAATTAACAGTTTAAATATGTAACATTTATTAGTAATCTATCAAGTCATAAAGGGTGTTTTTAGTGAGTTATTGAAGAACTGATTTAAATTCTTACGAGAATTAATAATTCTCATCGTCAAACGGTGTGTATTGCGATCGCTTAAATAATGTGACAGTAAATCGGACACGACAATGAAATAGGCTACGAAAGTTTTGCGCTTGCGAGTGGGGTTTTCTTTTTTTTAAATAATAAGTTTGTGGTCTGCTTTTCGTAAGTACAGTGCACTTAAAATCTTTCTTTTTTTTTTTATAAATCACCAGCTCTCTTTAAAATTTATAATCTATAATTTGTATCATATTTGTCTGTATTTGAATTTATTTTTCTTTGCTGTATATATGATATTAATAAATGTCAAAGGTCATTTCTAAATCGTCTGCTTTGTTTGGCCTAATCTGATCCTTTTCACCATTTTTCATTCAGGTCATTGAATTCATAACCCGAGATAGAAAAATTAGTAGAGTCTTGCAATCCAACTGCATCAAATCAAATCACATTATTATATTTTTTTTTGTAAGCTGAGCATCTTACAGACAACAAGCGTCCGGTGAAACGGATACCCGGTACTTCACAAAGAAGGAAGGATTAGATACAACAGCTAGGCACTAGTAGCGTTGGTTCCACCTGCCAGTTGCGTTCAGCCGATCATTTTCTTCTCCGCTTTCGTTATCTCGAAGGAATTTTATTTTCTTCTCGATCCTTTTTGTAAGACGATGCGGTAATAACGGACAGACTGAAAGATGACAACACTGACACTTCAAACAACCTATCCTAACGGAATCGTAGAGCAAGGAAGGTGTAGTAACCGGATCTTAAGCCTAGCCCATAACATAACCAAAGACTAGTTGACCTATGAATTTAAGCTAAACAGCCAATTTATATGCAAGGACCATGTTGGGAGATTTCAGTTATTTTTCAAAGCTATTAGAATATGTCCAAATCTGATATATCTTGTTAATAAAAAGAAACCTTGACTTGAGGTAGAGAATTAGAAACCGCGAATATCCTGGCACGTGAAAGCCATCTCTGACGACATTAGGGCGTTCCCTACAGATTATAAAAACTGAAGACAACCGATCCTCAGTCTCTTTTGCTCAGTCTCATTTTGCAGTCTCACTTTCGCACTCACTTCTCGCTCATTCCAGAGTCTAGTACGTTTCTCTCCGAGATGTCGATAATCTTCATCAAGTTACTGCTAGTAACTTCTTCACTTCGTAAGTAAAACTGAAAAGATTGTTAATCAAGATGTTTGAATTAAATTCAATTCCATATTTTTCTTAAAGAACTGACGCGTTTATTTTATTGCTAACAAGGTTGAGAAATGAATGTAATATGTAACTTCAAAATTTATCAAAAGTCTGTCTTTAAATTTTATGGAGTATTAAAGTTATAAGTGTGTCAATTATATCAAGAATTAAATTAAAAGCGATCTAATATAGATCAAGTTATGAGTAAATGTATTCTTTTTAAAAGTAATCATTGAAAACTGTATTTGCTTGTTGTCTGTGGATGAAAATATTAAAAGAGTGTTTCACAAATTTCTCTCGTTTTAAGTTTATGAAACCAGCTTTCCGAATTGTTGGCCTTTCTGGCTTAGTAGATAATTCCAGTACTGTACAAAAATAAATATTTTGTTACATGCCTTCCGCATCAAAACGGTTGGAAAATGTTACAAAGGAAAAAAACGGATGGTGTAAACCTACACTAAGGCGAGGTCAAAAGCATTTGCCGCGTCTACATGTGACATGAGTTCGGTTTGAGCGTTCACCTCCTCCTCGCTTTCCTCCGATCCGATCAACGCTGTATAGAACAGAGACTAGCAGTCGTCCCGCACTTAATTTACGCATTAACAAGTCAATACGTTGATATTATTCATGAAATCCGCCTATTCCGAATTCCCGCTAAACCGAACAGTGTTCGTTCCCAATTAGTTCGGAATAGCGGGACACTACTGTATTTAAAACACAAAGGACATTTAATAAGAAATACATCATAACCTAATCATAAATCTGTTGCCTATATTCATCTACAGAATTTAAAGAATTTTCCCGAAAAACCCATTCTAAAATTTGTTGTACAGGATAATGACCTGGTAGTTTATTATACAATCTAATGCCATTGTAATAAAGAGAAACTTAAAAACATGTTTGTTCTCTGAAGAGGATAGTTAACCCTTTGAGGACCAAGAAGTGATAAAATTTGAAAAAACTATATATTTCTTTATTTTTGTGATTAACTAAGGTTAACTAAGGTAAAAAATATTTTTTTATTCTTTTACTGGTTTTTTTTTAGTAATTATATATATATATATATATATACATATATAAATACCTTAGTAAAATTACGCAAAACAGCCCCACCCGGAGACCAGATATCTAGTCATATCCCGTCAGCTTGGAAGCGAGCCAACCACCGTTTGCTTTACTTCCGCCCTCCTACCCTCAAACCACAGATATGATTAGATATCTGGTCTCCGTAGCCTAGATTCGAACTCTGCATCTTGTGATCAGAAAGACGCTTCGTTACCACTAGACTACGGCTTCATGAAAGAAAAATGACAAAAATAACAAAACTTAAGTTACTTTACTATCGGTATAAATATTCCGTGTAAAGTAAAAGATAGTTTGTCAGCACCATCTAGGAGCGGTTATAGGAAGTTTGCTTGGTTGCTCTTAAGTTTTAATCTGTCTAATTTGTATGTGTGAGAGGTTTATAATAATAACTTAGATCAGTTCTTATTAAGTTAAGTAATTAATTTAAAGCAATATGCTTCAATATGCTAAACTTTTAATACAAAATACTGACAAATGAAAGACTAGAACATGTTTTAAAAAATTGGAGAAATCACACCATATAAATTGTCAATTGAAAGCAAGCACTAGCCAAGCAAGTCCTGCTTTCTGGTGGCATTTGTTGAAACTAGGTGTAGACCTGATGTTTTACAGACCTGCAAGAATACCTGTGATCATATTGAAGACCTGTAAATTTTGTCTTAATGAAATATAACATGCCCAGAAAATGTATAGGGTACATGGCAAAGGTAATGTTTTCGGAAGATTAGTTTATATACAATTCGTAATTTAATTAACCCTGTAAACGGCAGACTGCACTTTGGGACGCTCTCTCAGGCGTAGAACGCAACAAGCTCGAACATAGCAAGAATTTGCATAAATTTGTATATTCCGTTATTTAATACACTTAAAATCATCCAATCGTAATAAAACCGGCACCGTTGAAAAGCTAATAAATTAAACTTTAATTTTTGTATTTAAAACTTTTTCGTAAAACGTATATTTACATACGTAATCACCGTTTCAAATTTTAGTACGCAAATCAGCTGTGATTCACGCGTCAATGAATCCCGTATACTGTCAAGACTTTGTATCATTTTCAACAGCTGAAACTCCTCACAGAAGTCGTTTATGAAGATCATAACAGCATTGAATTCAGCAGACGATTCTCTATAAAATGGTGTCTTCAAATCACACGTTACTTTGAAAACAGCTGTTCTACAGGATTTACGGTGAAAGCTTGTAATTGGTCATAGATTTGGCTAATATGCAAGCCTGTTTAGAATCGATTCTTACAGTCCTATTCAATACATCCCTAAAATGTATAAATATATGGTTTTAAAGAGAAAAATTTACAGTTTTTATCTATGTCCAATTCAATACATTTAGATTTCATAGGTTGGTACCAATGAACTCCTAAAATATGCTTACAACGTAATTTTGTCGGCCGTCGCAGTTCGTTTTATGCGTCAGTTATAACATTTGTTTTGCGTTATTTTATGGTTATTACAGTTTATAAAATAGTGTTATATTGTGTTTCAGTTATGAATAAACAAGTGTAGATTGTGTTTGAGTGAAATTAGGCTTATAACAGTGTTCTAATAAAACGGTAAGTGAAGAAATAAGGTTTTAGGTTAGACTGCCGATTTGATATATTTGATTTTTCATTACAAAATGTAAAGTTATTTGAAACCAGGTAGAATGCTATTCGATTCTACATTTCATTCTCAAATTTTTGGTATAAAAAAAACATTGTTCGAAGTAAAAAATGTATAGGCCTAGTCACTTTGAAATTAGTCATGATTTGCATGTAGTAAAAACGTTCAAAATGTTATTTTGAACTAAACCAATTGAAATATAGTTTTACATATTTCTATTTAGAACTAGATTATAAAACTTTTGTATTTTGAAAAAAATTACAAAAATGTTTTACTATTTTTTATACAGGCATAAAGTTGGTTTTTTCCTTAGGTTTCTGAACATTTTTTGCTTTCTAAGGTAATAACTATTACAATTTTAAAAGAAACTAATTTTCAGTGGCATATTTGAATTCTTTGAAGTTTTTTCTACATAAAAGCTATGGAACACTTTTGAATTGTGGTTCATTTACTATTTTTTAGAATTTAAGAAAAAAATGCTTGCAAAACGCTAAAAACCGGCTTTTTAATTTTCGCT
>JAGFPH010000737.1:363524-375578 GCA_018207615.1 Philaenus spumarius
AGACTGAGACAAGTGGCTCAGCACATGGGGAAGTACCTTTTGGTATTAGCAGTGCATCGGATGTGGAGGGCAGTAGTCGGAGTGGTGGAGTCCCAAGTCCGATGCAGACAGAAAACTCACAGGGCCATAAAGGACCTGTGAAGCTTTGTGGCGCTGATAAAAAGCGCCTTCGTAAACTCCGCCAGGAGGGCTATGGTGCTGAAGAGGCCCTTGGCATACTCTTGAATAGGAAGAGGGAGCGGTCGGATGGTTCTAAACCCGAACAATCCCTCAAAAAGAAGAAAGAAAGGGAAAGCACCCTTGCTCAGGAGTGTAATGCTCCGAGACCCATGGGCTATAGTCAAGCCATCTCTGGTGTTCGTGTGGGTATCCTTCCCGCGGGCTAACCAATTTGTCTTAATAGACCATTGAATTTAAATGCTTTAAGACAAACAATGCTAATTCCTAAGCTATGTATTACTAGATTGAAAACTGTAATGGTTATGGAATATAAGTTTACCTATAGGTTATGAAATAGCACACGTATAAGTCTAATTAAATAGAAAATTATTATTACTAATAAAACACAAATACCAACCATTTGAAGTAGGCGTATCTGCTTTGGGTAATAATTTGTCTACTTGCAAAATACCCTGAGCATTATAGAGTTCAACTTCCGGGGGAGATATGAATAAGTCTTCATCATCTGTACTGTTTGTTTTATTAGGATGAACGTCACTCGTTGTAGCACCTTCGTTAAATACTTCTACTACATCGGGACCCTTGACAACTGGTTTATCAAAGCTCGTTGTCGCACCTGCGTTTAATAATTCTACAACATCGGCACACTTGTCGACCGGTCTATCAATCAACTGGGATAAACTCACTGAAACTTTACCGTGTTCAACAAGGTGCCTTGATAATTCTGAGATTGTATAACCCTCGGAATTATGGATTTGCACTTCTGGAGGAGATATACCGAACATATCATCCTCTGAACTGTCTGTCCGGTTCGCGTCTTTCACATTACCGTCGGTAATATCAACATTTTTACGCGCAACATTACCATCGTTGTCTTTATCTACCTCACTTTGATCGTTCGCACTATCACTTAGTGTTTCCGGCTGTTCATATGACCTCGCCTTCGTACGTATATTGAAATATTCCATGACGTTAGCGTCCATGTCGATCGGTCTACCTTTACTGCTCAACTGGGATAAATTCACGGAAACTTTACCGTGTTCGACGAGACGCTTTGACAAGTCGGCGAACGTATCATCGGGCAAAACGTCAAATTGCACTACCTCTCCTGATTCTGTACGAAGTAACAGCTTCATCTTGTCCTGAAAATAAACAAATATTTTAACTTGAATCAAGTTCCAATATAAAACATTTATTACATAAAAATCACAAAATCACAAAGCTGAAAAAAAATTAGTGCACTATATAAATGTATCAGTAAAGTGTAGAACAGCCAAAAAAGTAAATGAAAGCTTTTGCCAAACCTGCTATAACTGATTTTCTAACTCTGTAAAAATAATAATTATTCGCTGGATTTATCATTTTGTTTTGAAATTAGTCAAAAAAAACTGGAGAAGCTCGAGTCAGACTCATGCGACAAGGGCTCTGTACTGCAACTAGCCCCAAAAATATTACCAAAATAATACTAACAACGCACGACGCAAGTTTACAATATACCTACTTGCTGATATCTTTTCAGACGATAAATGGTGCCAACGTAAGCACATAATAGTTTGATTAACTCCAAATATACAAATTGTTGATGTTAATTATGTGATGAGAAATATGATAAGGGACCTCTTGTCGCACATTTTCTAAATTGGGTTTTTGTTATTTCCTTTAAAGAAGGTTGATTTCTGAACAATTTAACACAAAAATCATAATTCTATCTTAAAAATTAAGAAACTTATGGCCAAATGAAAATTAGTTATGGAAAAAGGCAGTTTTGAGAAAAACGCAATTAAAGTATTGAATATCAAATATGCCGAGATTGGTTTATTTCATGCCAACGCTTGTATTATTTATGCAACTGCTTACAACAGAGTAAGCTACAACCTTGCATAATTAAGACATTTTTAATCATATTGTCTAGATTATTATTAATGCAATAATACAAAAGGTTGTTTGTTGTATTTTAAGCCTGTTTTTATTACATTTTTAACCAGTCAAAGAAAAGGGCCGTGTTGTCGGGAATGGTATCAAAATAATCAGAAGATGTTCTACTATTAGTAAAAACTACAGTTAGTTGCCTGAAACGTCGCTAGGTTGCAGGAGGTGCGACTTTCTGAGACACTGCAAGCAATGTTAGTCATTACGAAAAGGGACCTCTTGTCGCACCCATGTTATTTCTCCATAACGACAAGAGGTACCTTTTCTCAGACCTGAAATCTGTTGCTTAGATACCATTTTTCGATTATTTCTCGACTACAAACCACTTTACAAATGATGCTAGCTTGTAAATAAAAAGTTGGGCAACAATAATTTAAAAAACAAAACAAAAGTCGTTATTTTTTACCCTTCCTTCTTATTTTGCCTGTACTGAAAATTTTACTCTCCCGACAAGAGGTCCCTTTTCATTTTCTGCATCACATATTTATTTTTACAATTTTATTATGTTAATAGTCTACTATTACTGGGTCAACTTCAAATTTTATGATATTTTAGTTAGAGAATATATTGAACAAGAACTAACTAAAAAACAAAAAAACTACTTGTCGGAAACATTTATACATAGACAATAATTATTACACAAACTTATATGTGTTTACACTTTTGAAACATACTGTGACTAAAGACAAACAAATAACTAAATGTCGGAAACCTTGTAGATGAGCTCATCGAGCCACGGACGCCCATACCTACCCCTAGCTCCCAGGGAAAGGAAAATATGTATATTATTAATTATAGTCAGGTATTTTTCTTTAAAGAGATTAGCACTGAAATATGTTTTAAATGTTATGTGCCTTTTGATTTTACATATACTTATTTTATTTTTTACAAGAGTTCAACCATGAGCTGCTGGGTCACTACTTGGTGCGGCCTCTAGGTTATAGGTCTTTGTGTAGACGGTGTAAAGGTACAGACTCAATGCTGTGTGGGTTAATATTTCACCTGAACAGCCAAATTGGCTTCCCAAATTTTAAAAGTTTTCTTGGGGAGGTCAAAAAATATCCCTGGACTCCTTTTGCCGAAGGAGGGGAGGGCACTCCTTAAGACGTTCACTGCTACGCAAATTTCGTATTTCCTACGCTAGGAGCCGACCTTTTATTTTTTATATTTATTTTTTATTGTTGAACCTTTCTACGCATTGCACAGTGCATTGGAAATACTAAAATACGAGAGTTGGCGTGCAATGTACTGTGCGTCGACCGCTTCTCATAGTGTTCAGTGTCAAGCTCACATGTGTGTCCTTAGCAGTGAACATGTTAAGCCCATACCCCGGTCTAGCCCCCCCCCCTAAAAAATATCATATGGGCGCCCCATGCATAGAGCGATAAGAAAGTTCATAGTCCAAGCCCTTTTTATTAGTTTTGAGTCTTCCTTTCATTCAGTCTTATACGTAGTGGTTTCTTGTTCTAAAGTGAATCCGTTTCTTTGTGAAGTTTGTAGAAGTACGATAATTAATTTCTGTGTGTTATCGTCAGTTCTTGTTCAATACACAGGGTGTCCCCGAACTCTCTACTAACCTTTTCAGGTATTATTCCTGGACCAAAGAACAAATAAATATTATGTTAAAAATTTCCAAAATTTAACAGATACCCGTACAGCCGTCATTTTGTTTTTTTCACATAACAATTTATTAATTTGAGAACGACTTTTTGTAATAAATTGAAATTTGGTACATAGATTTATGACCCAAAGACCTAATTCCAGGGAAAAAAATTATTTTTTACAATGTTTATTTCCAAAATGGCGGCTGTTTGAAAATTTCAAACTTAAATTACTCAAAAACCGTGCATTTTAACAAAAAATGTCAAGACACCTTTTCTGTAGCTTTTTTGATTCCCTATCAAAACTGGTGTAACTAAGATTGGTGTAACTGTCAAAACAATCGGATGAAGGATAATAGCCAAGTTAAATAAAATGACAGCAAATGTACATACAATATTGAAGTATTTACTGTGTTGGTATAGGATGCCGGGTTGAACAAACCAATTATTACACATAACTAACTATTATCCTTCATATCGGATTGGTTTGACAGTTACACCATCCAATAGGGAATCAAAAGGGCTACAAAAAAAGTACTGTCAGGGATATATTGGTGGACACCAATATCCCAAAAGACTTAAAAAATTAAAATAAAACAAATTAAAGAAATAGTCTAATATTCAAAGCAAGTTAGTTAAGAAGACAAGACACAGTTAAACAGATTACGACTGATACTATCAACACACGTGTAAACTATTATGTTACATTCCCAGACATTTCAATCAAGTCAGCTGTATTAGAAGTACTTGCTCTGAAACAAGTGAAAAGACCCATATTACACTTCACATAGCTTTAGCGTACAATGCAAAATTAACATGGGAATCGTTTCACAAGAATTTACAGATAGACGAATTTTTAAAAAAATGAAAGGCCAATGGGAGATGAGAGTAAAAACTTTATTTGATATTCATTTTTGGTGCCGTCACAAATAAATATAATATATTAATTACCTTGTAGAGAGAGAGTTGTTCTTGACTAGTTTCGAGGTCTTGACTACATCATCAGATAAGTTATTTCACTCATATGAGCACGTCAAACATTAAAACAACACATACACAAAACACAAAAAAATTCAACGTGTCTGACACCGTAGTGCACTCGGTCATGTCTGTCGGAGTACACGTTGAATTTTTTTGTGTTAGTGTATGTGTGTTTTAATGTTTGACATGCTCATATGATGAAATAACTTATCTGATGATGGGGCCAAGACCTCGAAACTAGTCAAGAACAACTCTCTTGAAGTCACAAGACGGACCTACAAGGTAATTAATATATTTATATTACAAAAACTTTAGCCAATAAGAAGACTGTTTTTCAAAAGGACGCGGTAGCAGGAGTAGGGCGAATGCGTGAAAAGCGATGTCTTATCCTAAAATCATTTGAATGGGCAAGACCTAAAAATCCCGCTTCAAAACAACTAATTACATTTTACCTTAAAATACTAAAATTTAAAATCAATCATCAAGTCAAATAACTAATCAAGAAAAGTCAATCATCCAGTCGAATAACTCATCAAGTGAAAATCGATAATCAAGTTAAAATCAGCCATCAATTGCAAAGTTCATGCGGGTACCAGTGGATAAATAATGTTCAGTGAATGTGCGAATGTAAATTAATTAATGTCAATAAAGTGTTAAATAAAATAATTAATCAAAATATAGTATCAGTTTAAAAGTCAGCGAAAGGGGAAATCACAAATATGTAAGAAAATTAAAAATTTCAATTTATGTTAAGACAGATCTTGAGGTTAAGCAAATTAAAGAAACAAAATCATATCCAGATTATTAAAGTAAAATCATATACAGATAGTAAATGGAATAATAAATATGTAATAAAACAAATTCATAATTTAAGAGCAACACTAATTAAGCAATTTGGTCGGGTCGTCTTTATAGAGAATTAGCTGGCAAGGATTTTGAAAATACCTAATAAAGAATTGAAAGGAGATTCCGATTCAATTGAAAAGGTCATAACCTGCTGTTTAGGATAAGGTTTTAAAGTAAAGAATTATGTTAACTGAATTAACAAACTTTTAATTTCAAATATTTTATGTTATATTTTGTTGTTAGTCTATTTTAATAAAGAATAAGTTTTATATATTAAAAATTAAGGAGACTACATAGTAATTAATTAGTACAGTTTCCCTTAACAACATTATACATTAAATTTATTAATTATCAAAATATTATTGTGAAGTTAGTTTAGTAGATTCAGTAACTTATCATTAAGTAAAATTTAGAGAAAGAGACAAATTTATAAATGAAACATTAAGAAATTTATATTAAATTATTTGTACGTTTCTTAAGAACAATTTTCATTAAATATCGTGTTAATTCAACCTTTGTTCAATAAAGTCAATAAAAATTCTAAATGTTATTAATTTAGAAAAGCTATAGCTATTTAATTATACATTTAATACAAACTATTAACGTCTCTGAAGTTATTTCAACCAATTAGTTGTGAGTCAGACCTCTCAGGCCAAGCAAAGATTGATTCGTAAGTCGGATCTGGTGGAGCCCCCAAATAAGACAAACCATACATGGTTTTAAGATTATAAACCTCTTAAGGTAAACACCATAAAAACAAAAATTAACATTACATGATAAAGTCGCCCAAATAAAAATATTATCCTTACAGTACCTTGAAATTTTTTGTTAAAATGTGCTGTTTTTGAGTAATTAAGGTTTAAATTTTCAATCAGCCGCCATTTTGAAAATAAACATCATTAACCTTTTCGCTGCGTAAATCGACTACAGTCGATTTGAGATTTTTACCGTTCACTGCGTAAATCGACTTCAGTCCACAACGTTATAAAAACTTTTCCGTTGGCTGCGTAAGTCGATTATAGTCCCAACTGAACAGAAATGATGTTATTTAGCCTCAAGTAGGTGCTGCTCCCTGTTTCTAAGCCAGTGAAACTTTGTAGTATCACATGTTTTTGTTGACAGTTGACGTCCCAACCGGGTGTTTAGAGAAGGTTATATTGTGGTCGTAATGATTTCCATTGGTTCTAAGTGTGTGTTTATGATAATATTTAATTATATTGCTAGTATATATTGCAGGTGGATATTTGTTTTACGTAATTAAAGTTCTGGAGTGATTTAGTGTTGGCTTAAGAGGCCTATTTTATTATAATGTAAGTACTGTATTGGTGATTAATTCTAACCTACTTCATAATGAATGAATATTTAAAATAATAAATACTCTTTTTAAACATTTTAAAGTATTCGCAATAACAAAATTATTATTACAATATTCCATTATAGAAACAAAATTTATTGACATTGTTTCAATGTCAAGAAAGTGTAATAATTTCTGTGTGTTAGCTAGGCTAGAATTATATGTTACTGTATCTTTGCTACTTATTACACAATTATTAATTTATGCTTATAAATGTTATCTTATACATGTTTTAATATTAAACTGTTGTAGATTGATAATATTTTCATTGTTTTTTTATAGTAAATATTATTTAATGTGAGTACTTAAAAATATTTAACATTTTATTAAATTTCCATGTTTTTAGGGCTTAAATCATGTTTTACACATATAAAAAAATTTTTTTTTAATGAAAATAGTAGCATATATTAATGCAAGAAATAGTAATAAATAAATATTTAAGTCAAATAAACCTTAATTAAAAAATTTAAAATTTCACTCACAATTGCAAAATATAGGGGCTGCTTGGATTTTAATACGCAGCGAAAAGGTTAAAAATTTTTTTGCTGGAATTAGGTCTTTGGGTTATAAAGCTACGTACCAAATTTAAATTTATTACAAAGAGTGGTTCTGAAATTAAAAACTGTTATGTGAAAAAAACAAAATGGCGGCTGTACGGGTAACTGTTGAGTTTTGGAAATTTTTAACACAATATCTTTTTTTGTTCTTTGGTCCAGGAATAATACCTGAAAAGGTCAGTAGAGAGTACGGGGACACCTGTACATGCGAGAACTAAAAACATATATTATATAAACATATAATAATAATAATTTTATAACAATAATTATATAACACATATTTATAATTGTAAACATCTATTATATAAGTTAGTATATTAATTATTGTCTATTATTTATTATTGTCAGACTAGAAGGAAAGGCTACATTATCTTTTTCGTACTATCGGCGAGGTTTACGACGGTAAAAAGCCTGATGAATTGACACTTCAACTACACAGTACTCGGATACAGACGACTTTGAATGTAAGTTTTCATCATTATTATTAATTTCCGAGATTTACTTTTTTGTTTTTTCGTTAGCTTATTCCACCTTGGGTTTTATTTGCCGGTTGGGGAGGGATTTTAATAATATTGTCGTTCTCAAAGCTTTTTTTTAATAGTCTATAGTTAGATCAGGGCTGGAATTTGCCTGTATTGTTTGGTCCCCCTCAAACAAAATATTATATAAATATGATAGAAAAAGTTCAGAAAAGATTTTTGCGTGTGTTATTTTACAAAAAATTTGGATTTTATTAACCAACAAATTTGGACAATGAGGTATAAAGAATTTTTAAGTGCATTTGAAGTCAATTCGTTAGCAGTTAGGAGAAATTTGTTGAGTTTGTGTTTCTTGAGAGGAGTTATGTGTGGCGTGATCGAGGATCCTGAGAGCTTAAGACAGATATGCTGGTACGTTCCACCTTATGGGATAAGTATTAGACGACCACTTTACCAGGAGCGCATTAGAACCAAATGCTCGTGCGTCGTCGCCGCTGAACTCGTCAATTGCTCTGTATAATGTGGTCTCTCACAGGGTAGATGTTTCCTGTGGTTTGTCGAGGTTTCGTAGGGAGACTTTGTCTATGTTAAACCAGCGCTGACTGTGGGTTTGCAAGTTTTGATGGGACTCAACAGCTAGGTATAATATGTTAGTTTTTATGTTTTCATTATTATTGTTAGTTTGCACATAATGTGTTTGAACATGTATTTAGTTGTTTTGTTTAATTATTTGTATCATAGTTTAGGCATGACTTATTTTATTTTTGTATAGATGTCGCCCCAGTAATTGGGTTTTTAACCTGTTGGGGTTGCTTTTACAACACGGTTCAATTACGTATTTCTTTTAAGTTTGTTTGTAAAAATAGTTTGTTGTAATAAATTTATTCTATTCTAGTACTTGTTCAATATATTTCTCTAACTAAAATATCATACGATTTAAAGTTGACCCAGTAATAGTGCACTATTACCTTTAATTATATTTAAACATATTGTATAAATAATGTATAGCTTTACGAAAATTGGAAACAAGTTGTGATGTCATACAACTGCATCATTTTTTAGCGCATAAGTTGGATTGTAATCAGGTGTTATAATGTTTTGGAGTTATACGGATGTTTTCATTTTTCATTAGTACTTCTATATTTGAACTTGTATATATTTAAAATAGTACTTAAACTTATAAGGACAGTAAGCCCTCGATAATCCAGCACGCTCGGGGATCCGGTAATGCCGGATTATCGAGGTCTTCCTTTGAAATGGTTTAAACAGGGAATAAACTATAAATAAATGCACATGTACTATATAGAGTGGTCACGTAAATTACAAGTTAAAACAGCGTAACAATAACTGCGTAGAGAGAATGCCTCTAACTGATGGGCCTCAGGTAGGGACGGCTCCATTCCCCTTTGTTGTTGGCTTCCGTTAGTAAGTACGTGTTGGGTGTTTGCTATTTTTACTATAGCCTGTCACAAATTCTTCGAACCCCTTTCACTTCCAAACCGTGCAAAGCGATGTAAATCGAACAACTATTTACAAGAAATTCAATGTATCTTTTTTAAGACTTAAATTTTTTCAAATAATCTTCATTAAGTGGAATACGTTCCAACAAAATAGTGTCAGCGACGAAAGTGTTAAACGGTCCCTTTAACCCGTGAACGTTAAAGGACCTTTGAATGAGAGAGGATATCGGTCAAAATGAGCTCAGCTAAGACTCGACCGATAAAATATTTGATGATTATATTAGGGTGACCAAACGTCCCGAAAAACCGGGACTGTCGAGTACAAGTACAAAATCGATTGAGTAGAATTGCAACGAACAAAGGCATGGTCAAGAAGGCTGGGAACAGTGCAAAATTTCCCTTTCTACGCTGGACAATCAACTCCTTCTAGAAACACTCGTAATATTTAAAGCTTATGTTAATTAAATTTTATAAAAAATTCCATGGTTATAATATTTTCATATACATTTAATACATACATTAAATATCATTAATTAAACAGATATGATGTAAGTCATAGTTCATTTTGTGTTTCTCGTTTTTATCAATTAGGCTATAATCAAACTAACAAAATATACATTTCAATAAAAATACAAATATTTTATTGGGGGGGGGGGGGTTCCTTTGGTACCCGGCTGGTTTGTACCGGTTTTCTCCAGAAATGATTTGGTCGTATGAAGTATTAAGCAAAGATGCCATGAGACCTAATCGCCTTGAAAGACATTTGTCAACAAAACATTCCTTTTGTTGTAATGCTCTAACAACCGAGCTACCCTGATCGCTCCAGATATTGGTCAATGTTATCTCACTTGTACGGATTTACTGCAATTATTGAATTAACAGATTGAATACCTCGTGTATACGACATTGAAAACAATCTCAATTCTTATTTTACAGCTTACAGTGTTGTTATTATTATTATTAAAATTTATTTCTTTATTTTTTTTACGATAACAACGACCAATATCTGGAGCGATCAGGGTAGCTCAGTTGGTAGAGCATTACGACGGAAACGTAAAGGACCCGGGTTCAACTCCCGGTCTTGGTCTATGTTTTTTCACTTGTAGTTTAATTAAATATCCCTTGCTGAGGAAGTGTGTAAGTGTACAAGTGTGTAAGCGAAAAAATCAAAAAAAGTATTAATAAAAATATTCCTCTTTAAAGGACAAACCAAAGGGGTTTTTTTGCTGCAAAATCTGAAAATTTAAAACGCATGAAGTTGGATAGTACTGGATCTACTGCTCAGACATCTGAAAAAGTGCTTGAAGCTTAATATGAGCTATCACTTCTTATTGCTAAGGAAAAGAAAAGCCATATTATTGGAGAGACGCTTGTTAAACCGTGACTGGTGAAGGCAGCTGATATTATTCTTGGAACAGACAGTAGGCACAAATTTTCTCAAATACCACTTTCAGACCACACTGTAAAACATCACATTGACAAAATGGCCGGAAGACATAAAAAAACCTGGTAGTTGATGCAATAAAACAATCACTGTCTTTTGCTATTCAGCTAGACGAAAGTACAGACGTAGCACAATGTTCTCAGTTAATAGTATATGTTCGATATATTGAAAACGAAAGAATGAAAGACGTGCTACTGTTTTCTACGGAGTTGGTGACCACTACAAAAGCTGTTGATGTGATAAAAGCAGTGTCAGTGGCAAAAACTGATTGGGTATGCACAGATGGTGTTCTCAATACTTGGTTCTCGCTCAGGCTTCGTGCAATTAGTAAGAGAGAAAAATGCTGATGTGACTGGGATTCATTGTTTTATACATCGTCAAGCCTTTGCAGCCAAAACGCTTCCAAACGAACTCAATGCTGTCTTTAAATTATGCATTAAAGTAGTAGTGAATTACATAAAAACAGTGCATTAAATACTCGATTGTTTAAAACTCTTTGTGAAGATTTAGGAAGAGATCACAAAACACTGCTATTACTTACAGAAGTACGCTGGCTCCAAAGGAAACATGTTGGCAAGATTATTTGAGCTCCGAGATGAAATAATCACCTTCTTGGAATATCAGAAGCAAAATGAGCTAAGCGTGGACTTCGAAAAACCAAGTGCTCAGGTAATGTTGGCTTATTTGCGAGACTTCTCGTTGAACAGCCTTAACTTAAAATTGCAGTGTGGAGACTCAAAGTGATGCCATCAAGATGTACATTGAGAAATTACAACTTTGGAGACGTAAAATATCAGCAAACCCCTGCAGTTATTAAAATTTCACCAAAGTAGTGTCAATCTCGGAAGAAACGCGCTCCAAGGTGGTTTTTGAAGGATCACATTTGAAAAGCCAAGTATCAAACCATTTGGAGAACCTCACTGAAGAGTTCAGAAAATACTTCCTAAACACTTGAGACGAGAATATTTACAAATTGTCAACTGACCCATTCAATGTCAACTAGACTCTCTGCCAGAAGCACTGCAAGAAGGTTTGGAAATAAAAAATGATTCCTCTGCCAAATATGACTTTGACAAAATGGACAAATCATCATTTTCGATAAAATACTTCAAAGTGTGTCACAGGAAGCTCTTCGATTATATTTGCCTTTTTCAAGTACCTACTTGTGTGAAAAATCATTTTCAACACTAGTGGCAATAAAAACAAAGTATCAGAACAAACTT
>JAGFPH010000737.1:375588-387994 GCA_018207615.1 Philaenus spumarius
ATACTAGTTAAGAAAGTGCAAGCTCATCCATCTCACTAACTTATTTTTCTCTTACCAGTACTTCTTTAACTTAAATTGAAACTTATAATGTTGTATCTTGTGGCAGTAAAAATAAATGTTTTGTTTTCAATGTAATACTTGTTTTGTTTTGTTTTTTTTTTCATATGCCCATACAATTTATGGTGTAAGGGGGGCGTGGGAGGCTTCCATTTCAACAGGAGGGGGCGTGGTACAAAAATGTTTGGCCTGTTCTAGAGCATTTTCTTGCTAATGGGTCGGCACCTCTGACGCAATATGGAACACATTATATACTCAATATTATAACCACTGCTTGAATAAACTATAAAATAATGGTGGAAACCAGTGAAAGGAGATGACGGCTCCCAAATAAGAGTATTAACGTATAAAGTCTGAATGAAAAAATATATTTTTTTTAAAAGTATCATTTTGTAAAAAATATTTTTTTACAAAAGCATCATAAAATATTTATTTTTTGGGCGCACAAACTTTTAAAAGCTCACCAAAATTTGTAAAATACTGTTGAGTTCTGATAATGGGAATGTATGTGGGTTAACATGCTTTAAATTATGAACATTTTTCTATCACAGGGTTCCTACAGTCAAGAAACTTGTAAGCACGCGGGACGTGTAACACATATGGATGAAGCAAATACGGGACATCATGAGCTTTCCCCGTCATTAAAATATTCTCTTGAAATAAATTTGTCAACTGCAATGGTATGGCATTTATGTTGGCCGAAGGTCCCATGTACCGTTAGCAAATGGTAATTGTATACAATATCCCCCCACTTTATAACTGATGTCATACAAAGAGATATGAACTATTTTCGTTTGATTGTTGTTCAGACAGGCTATTTTAGGCCCGCTGAAGCGATTATAGTAAGATAGCCACATTATCTTATCGCTGAGTGACTTATCAGTATTCGGGCCGACGAGCGTTTGGCGTTTCGTAAATGAGTTGTCGGCAATGGCTTGTAGCACATCAACTACTGCTGAGTACTGTGGCTAAAGACTATAAGTTAGAATTTCAGACAATTTTTTTTTTAATGCTTGCATTTTTGTTGCAATACAAAACAACCTACGTAATAGATGTTACTAACTTATATATGTTTACCATATTCGGGCCGGCGAGCATTTAGGTAGACTATAACAAAAATTACATGTATGTTACTTATAGTAGGCTAATATATATATTTAATTGCTTCAGCGGGCCTAAAATAGCCTATCTGAACAACAATTAAACGAAAATAATTCATATCTCTTTGTATGACATCACTTAGAAAGTGGGGGGGAAATAATATACAATTAATAAAGCAAAGCCTAAACTAAAAATGAACATACAAGAGCAAAGGAGTGGGAGTAACAATAGGGTTGGTCTGGATGGGCAACAATTGACATGTGACCTGGTGACAAGGATGGGCTAAAGGCAGGACGATAGGTTTTAATAAGGGGGTTGAAACGGGACCTTGCTTTCGGAAGAAGAAAAGTGTTTGAACGTCTATGGGGAAGCAACAAGTATCGCCCTCAACATTTGGTTAACAACCAGAGGAGCAGCGGACCAGGAACCAGAAGCGACATAAATCACCAACACATCCGTTTGATCCAGTTTGGAGGTACAGATTCAACTGGTAAATCTCTGCGAGCCATCTTGAGACGGAAGATCCAGTGAGAAGACAGCAAGAGGTACTGAACAATAATTATTGTTAGGATTGTTTTAAGACAAAGTCAATCATATGCTGATCTAGAATCTTGGGTAGTTGTTAATCTTAAATTTTTGTTTTACATATATAAGAAATAAACAGATTTTCGGATTAAGATTAAAGAAAGACAACATTATTAAAGCTGTAAATTAATTAAATTTTTTTTAAATAATAAAAACAAGATAGAATTTTCAAGTAAAAAAACAAAAACAAAAGAAAGTAAACAGAATAGCCTACAATAAATCCAAATTTAAGTTTAGCATATTAAATTAAAATTTACTAAAGGGAGTGCGTATCCAAAAATTTTTTTAAAAATCTACATTTATTTTATTTGTTTTTTATTTATTGAAGTATTTTCTTTTAGAAAATATAAGGGTTTTTGGCCTAAAAAACGTTTTAGCTGCTAAAAAAAAAAAATTAAAAACCAAACTAATTCAAACCTATGAGCTCGTACAAATTGCTGAACATAGACCTACACAAACTACTGTAATATATTGTACATTCTGGGATATTATGTTTCTGGCGTTGGCAAACACTGCTAACAACCCAACTTATGATATAATGGTTTTATAAAAAAAGATTTATCAGGATCTGGCAGACCCAAATCTCTTAAAAAAAAGTCCTGCACCAAGGAACACAAAACCCAAACGAGAGTTTTAACAATGTCGTTTGGACAAAAATTCCCAAAAATGTTTTTGTGTGACTTGACACTTTCAGATTAGGTGTATATGACTCTTTGTTGAGCTTCAATGATGGGTTTTCAAGTAAATTGGCCATTTACAAACTGCTAGGCCTACAGTTAAACAAGCTTCGCAGTTTTGACATTTTGTGAATGAAGAAAACCAACAAAGCGGCCGAAAACATGACCCGAGCTGCCAGCATTGCCAGAAGAGAAAGGAAAACAGACCTGGAGGAAGAAGAGAAGCAGGCAGAGGATCCAGACTATGGTGCAGGAATGTTTTAACGATGCCACACTCATTCTAGATAAGATTTGACGCAGGTACTTTATTCTCAGAAACTATCTAATAAATCAATCATTTTCGTTATTAGATTAACATTACAGTAATACCGCATCGTTTCAGTTCTTATAATTTTTTATTGGGATTGGTTGAAAGTTTTTGTTGATTTTTGATTGAATTGCCCTGACCTTAACAATTATTGTCATATATATTGTTTATTTATTTACTTTATTAATAAGTGTATACTAAAAAAATTCTAAGAAAGTGACAGTACAACGTCGAGTTGATCATTTGACCTCTTTATTCATAAGATACTGTAAGGAATGTCGTAGTCATTTCGAGTTTGGACTCTATTTTCATGAAATAAAATGCAAAATTCAAAAATTACAAAAATATTAACCTAAAATAAAAATAGCAGTTTTGTAGACTAAGGCCTAGTATGTGAGTCATCGAAACAACGGTGACGACAGGTAGAGCGGGCTGCAGGTGTGAGGGTGTGTGCGCATCGGGGTGCGAGGTAGCTTAATGATCTGGGGCTCTTGAGACTCTGGACAAACTATAGTTCTAAGATCTAAGGTTTCTTTCAAGTGGATTCCAATCTAGGGCAGGATCAAACATCAAGGTAAAATAGTATCGTCGCACAATCTACGCTTGTTTCAAAGATAAACGTCAAAAAACAGCCTCCATTTTGAAACGCATGATTTTATAGAATCGATTATTTTTCTTGAGATGGATCATTGTTAGGTTAAACTTAATGCCAAGTTTGAACTCAATCAGTCAAACCGTTCTCTAGATATAGATTATTTTCTTAAAAATACAAAACGGCGGATATCTGGAAAATAAAGCATTTTTGGGAAAAATTTTATTCTTGATTTTCTCTTTATTTAGACCCATAGAACCATTTCCCGAAGTTTGGCTGTTTACTTATGTGACATCCTGTATAACTAATGTAGGCTGTATGATATGTTTTGAGGTTAGAAGTCTTTTAAAATGTATATTATTTAAAAACCCCTTAAATCTACTTTGTCTTATAGGAGAAACTGCTTAGGCCTACAAACAACAAACTTTATATAACCACGTCTATGTTTTTAGGGATTTTCAACGTGGTAAATGTAGGCAACATAGCCTAATACTTCACGGTGAACAAAAGAGTATAGCGAATGCACATGGTTGTATGGTTTGATTTATTTGTCTTATTTAGTGGGAATAAATTAAATCCTTATCAAAGATAACACTCAAAGGTTTTCAGCATTAGTTTTCATAAAAGTTGTAAACATAACCTCAAAGTTATTCTAGGCTTGGTTTTGTGTTGAATTGTTTATGTCAATTCATGCACTACAGTAGAACTCCAACTATCCGGATTAATTGGGACCGAACCCGATCCGGATAATCAAAAATCCGGATAATTGGATTTTTCTCGGAAAAATTATGTTTTTAGGAGAAAAACGTAAACAAAACACAATAGAGAACATTTACGGTATTTATTATGAAAAAAACAATAAGAATGACAATGTTTACATTACGTAATATTTACAAACAATACTAAATCACTGTAAAATACATTATTTTTTTAACATACCAGGCAGAGTCAGCTGTTTTGCTACCTTACATCGATTCCGCGCCGCCAAGTCTCGCATCCGTTTGACTATGTTCTTATTCAAATCTGATCCGGATAATTGACGATCCGGATAATTGGAGTCCGGATAATTGGAGTTCTACTGTATATTATTTTGTTACGGATGTACTCATTTTTATATGCGTGGATTGCTTTTAAATTAACAATAAGGAGTGTAAATATTGTAAACTGTATTTTTCACTAGTTTAAAGTAGATTAGATTATGTAATTTCTAGTTGAGGATCAGAGGACCTTAAAATTTTTTATCCTATCATAAAATCTCAAAATATATTTGTGAGAATCATATTTTGAAAGGAGCATATACAGGACGGCCCAAAACGAACAACAATGAAACTAATAATCATATGACTTTAGCTGATCACTGTGGCTATATTGTTGTCATATCACAGTTTTTTGATTTTCAATCAAGTTTATAGAGGTTAAAATGGTATTAACATCAGAGTAAATTTTTATACTGGAAGACTAAACATTCTGAGAGTAATTATTGTTTGGTTATAAATTACTATCGAAAACAAAAATTAATGCTCACAAAATTAAGCAAGGAAAGTCAGGAAAATTAATTACCAAAAATTCTGTACCCGGTCACCGACTGCCTAAAAAATTTAACTCAGTTTTATTTGAGGCATTAGGTTTGGTGGCACAAAACTCCTTGTCTTGACACTAACTTTAGTTTTCACTGCGGAAATGCAGTGAATTGCATTGCCGTGGCACTAAAACACTCGACTATGTCATTTAAAAAACACTAGAACTTCAAGGTTTTTTATCAAATGATATGGTATTCTAATGGACCGATTTGTATTTGGTGCCGTTGGAATGCGTTTCTTGGGAACATTTAAACATAATTTGTCAAAGAACCTGACCTACTTTTAGAAAACATCGGCTGGAAAATCGTTAGGTTTTAGCAAAATTTATGGAAACGACGAGGCTTTTAAGTTTTTACTGAGAAAATTGCCTTATTGAGAATGATTTTGGGTTTTTGTATTGTTTTAGTCACAAGATTCATAGATTGTACCTGACCGTATTTTGTTACTTGTTTCACGTAGCCTATAGAAACAATATTTACAAAATAAGAAAGGTTTACAAGCAGATGTACGAGGTGTGATCAAAAAATATGGTGCATGACTTTTTATAGCAGCAACTGCTGACGCTTTATCTATTTGACCTAATACGTCTGATCTGTTGAGACAGGCAGTGTCAAGTTTGAACACGTTCTGACTTGTCACTCAGCTTCCAGAGCCGCTAGTGTTTTAAAGTGCCACATAGGAGTCGTAACTACTTGTTTTGAAAAATGCAATGAATTTAACCCTGGAACTGGCAGAAGGTCATGCATAACCCTCTCTCAGGCGCAGAACGCAACAATTTCGAACATTTGCGAAAATTTGCATATATTTGCATAATCGATAATTTAACCCACTTAGAATCGTCCAATCGTAATTAAACTGGCACCATTGGAAAGGAAATGAATTAAACTTTAATTTTTGTATTTACAACTTTTTCGTAAAACGTGTATTTACATACGTAATCATCGTTTTAAAATATGCACATCGGTCTAGAGCTATTTCCGTGCGCGAATCTGCATACAATTGTACTGTTATTTCCCACTTCTTCAACGTTCAAGACCATCTACACAATTATTTCTTTGGCTATTATAACGATACCATTGGATTCGTCAAGATTTCATCTTTCTGTTGGTGCCTTCCAATCAGATGTCACTATAAAAATAGTATTTTTTCCAAGAACTACTGTAAACCCTTGCGATTGGACAGTTTCTCAACCAATGAAACAGCCCATTTGTCAAGTCATTTTACGCCTACCATATCAAATGTTTTGACAGATTTCTTTACACCATTTTGTACAGCAAAGTCTGAATTTTGTAACGGTGTAAAATAATCCAGAAATAACCGGTTTTTTGTCTGTCTGGACGACAATTGAAATGTACATAATTATTACGTTCTAGTGAGAAAGTCTAGCGCGTGGGTTCCCACGCTTATTCAAGTGTCCCATTCTCACCGCTGTTATAGACGGCCGAATTTTCATTAAATTGATGTCATTTTGTTATTCCAATAATGATAACTCAAACACTTTTGTGAACTAAGGAATGACAAGTATACCGTTCTTTTCTTTGATTTATCCTCTACACTTTGTTATAATAATATTTCATTTTTGGGCAAAGCATATATTAGTAAATGACGTTACAATCTAGGCCTAGGTTTGTTACTAGTCGTGTACTTGGAACATAAAAACTGTTTTTTTCAAAAAAAAAAATTTGAAATTGATAAATGTTTTTATACAGTTCTATTTTAGAACAAAACTTTTTTACGCTTTAAAAAAATACAAAAAAATGTTTACTACTTGTTATGTAGGCCTAAAGTTGAACTTTTTCCTTTCGTTACTGAACATTTTTTGTTTCTTGAGCTAATAACTTTTACAATTTCAAAATAAACTAATTTTTAGTGGCATATTTGAATTCTTTGAAGTTTCTTCTACAAAAAAGCTATCGAACACTTTTGGATTGGGGTTCATTTATTATTTTTGGCGATTTTTTAAAAATATGCTTACAAAACGCTAAAAACGGGCTGGCCAATTTTAGCTTTAACCATGCCACTTTTAGGGTTAAACAAAAATTTACTAAGCACAAATTAAAATGTGGAAAACATTTCCTGTTCAAAACGGTCTTAAAAGCATGATAATTGTGGCAGTTATAGCACAATTATTATTTTCCAGCGAGCAAGTGAAGTCATTAAGTAAACTTTATATAGGCATAGTAAATTGGTTAGATAGATATTGGTTAGACATAGATATTGGTTACTCCTGGCCAATCAGAGTGCTCAGTCTAGCGAAGAAAGTATACACACACTGCCCCGTGTATATCTCGTTGTCCTTACCTTCTCATTGACCGCTCATTCTGCAGTCTCGACCAACCAGAATGTTTACTGTTGGTTGTAGCGAGTGCTTAAGTCTGTTGAAGCTGACTTTCAAGTGTATGGTGTCTTGTCGTTTCACCATTTAACCTTTCCTACTATTTCAAAGTTTTTGTTATGTGTAAAAAGTGTATACAATTTTTTAACTAGTACTGGACTTGAGAAAGAAACACTAGATAAATAATCAAATTAACACATATTCCCACAAAAATAAGTTTAATAGTCAAACGGGTTTCGATGACTAAGTCATCGTCAGCGACTGTTACAGTTAGCTATAATTAACTTAATAATAGACCTCTCCCATACTACGATACTGCTTATGTATATTTGAGTTAAATTAGTCCTTTTAATTTTGTATAATTACAGGGCGCAACAAGCTGTTAGGTTAGTTCTAGTTTGGTTATTATTGTAGCTCGTGCATCACTGAAGATGGCGACATTATTGTTGAAACGTGTTTAAATAAACCTATTAGTTGTGAAAATCTGTGTTTAAGTTTTCTACTCATTAAGTTTTCAGCTCTCTCCAAGCTTTCACAAAACGAACAACCTACACTCTTTTTTTTTTTATGTTTGCCTGACATGTTTATTTAAAATTAGATCTACTATATATTATTTTGTAAATTAAAGTAGGCCTAATAATTTTTGCATATATGGAAACAGTCACGAATCATAACTATGTATTCTTTTTTTAATAGAGTTGTTTATATAGCAATGTTAGTAAATCTTGTTGCAACCTTAATGATATTCATTTACTTACATTTTTATCTCCCTAATTCATTAACTCTTTAATAGTGTATAGTAAAACATTCTAAAATTGAATAATGAACTTTAACTGTTTGTTTGTAGGCAGAGAGGTCAGAGTTATATAGAGTGGCTTTCCCTACACTGAATGCATGCCGGGCAGTGAGGCCGGTAGAGTCCGCCATTAGCGGCCAAAACTCGGCAAGACCGCTGCTCCTGACTCGCACGAACAATCGAAACCGCGTAACATATCATGTCATTTACACCTCTAAACATCGTTAAAAAATTATGAAACTTCACAATTAGAAGGGCCAAACCTTGCTGAAAGCAACAGTGTGCTTTAAATGTACAAAACTTAACACTATCGAATGAGAAAAATGTTTTTCTGAAACATAAATTTAATTAAAAAATAAAGAAACACTAAATTTTCGACATGCGAGGGAAAATTTTGTTATTTGGTAAGAGAAAAAAATATCTGCCGAGATATGTTGCCAAAGAGTTTATTGTTTCATATCTGAAATCCATTTTCACCTACCGTTAGTACTTACTTAGAAATCGTCGATTATTTCAAGTATTTTAACTGAGTTTAAATGCTGCTGTAGCTGGCTCATCGCGCAGTTTAACCTACTATTATTGCATAGAGTGATTTTGTTAGTTAACTATAACGTTATGTAGCCTAGAGGTTTTTTATTATTTTTGCAAATAGTTAGGTTAATTTATAATTTTTGATAACCACGAGTTCACGGCAATGAGTGAACCGGATTGCACGTGGCACAGGCCAAGATCACGCCAAGAAGCCGCCATCTTGAACGGCCAGCTAGCCTCACCGGCGAGACCCCAGTGTCCACTCTATATAACTCTGCCCTCCCTGTTTGTAGGTAAGTAGTCAGAAAATTGTACTAAAATATAATAATTCTGCAGGTTAATTTCAAATAAATTCTACATGCCTAAGACTCCCGGTAGTGCTTACACCACAGGTTCAGACTAGGAATCTACAAATCCTAAGTACGCCTTTGTTGACCAGTGTTGGACACTGCCATTATCATGGAAACATTTTTCTTTGTACTTTATTGAATTGCATATTTAATAATGAAACCTGACATGTGCGCACTTGCGTTGCCTATATTCACAGCGTTGTTTTAATTTAAGGGTTTAGCACTTTCAGCGTTTAAAATTTTGAGCTCTATGCATCTGTGCCCGATTATTGTATTTTGAGTCATATCGCAACATTTTAGATCAGCAATTTCTTAAATGTTTTAAAATTTGTAGCATCATGTCTTTTTGAGTTAAAAAAAAACTAACTTAGAGCCCACAGTGAATTGTAACACGTAGCCTACTCTTCTTCAAAACAAGACTTACTTAAAGGTCACTCAAATCGGAAAAGTTAGTTTCTGAGATATGATCCCATTTGTCGACATGTGCTGTACTCGGAAAGTCGAGAATCGTAGGTTCAATTTGCAAACGTGTAATGTTTGGTTTATGCGTTGTGCAAACCTGTGTTTCAAAAATCACCTCTTCCATGAATAAATTTCTGAAATTGTCATTTTCTTTACATACATTAACCGAGTACAGTGGATCTTTAATTTAACGGACTAATTGGAGGGGGTCACGAATAGTGATGTGGGCCGGGCATATGCCCAGTGGGCTGGTCGTTTAAAAATGGGCATATGCCCGGGCATTTGCCCAAAGCGATTTTAAGCGCCCAAAAACTGGGCGTTTATAAAAAATTTAGTTTAAGGCAGTTTTAACTATTATATTTCATGTTTTAATTATTATAGTTCATGTTTTTAATCTTTAACTGCCTTCAGTGCTTAGTTGTGTTCATAAAATTAACATTTTAAGGAAGGGGGTCATTATCAAGAGATAAGTTGACAAACAACTTAAACCATTAAAATAAACCCCTAAAACTTGTAATATTTTCAATGTGGTGTTTTGAATAAACATTTTATTGCAAAATTATTAAATAATATCTAATTTACTAACTGCTACATAAGCAGGTTTCTACTCTGGAAGTCATAAATGTGTGCATAAGGTAAATTTATAATGAATCAATAAATAATTGAATTTATAGTTAAGTATTAAGGTTTTGTTAATAAAAAGTGCTTTTTAACAGCTTTGTATTTCAATAACATGAAAAGGCATTTATAAAATATGCTTTTATATGGTCCAACACTGTTTAAAAAAATATATATATAATTATGTTGTTGTACAATCATTCATGTTTTTACTTATTCCTACCAATTTTTACCAAAAAACAATCAAAACAACTAACTTTTCACTTGAGGTAGGTAGGATAGTCAAGAATTAAGGTTGTAGTTACATATGAAAAAGATGGATGATTGTGGAGGCAATAAATTTGTTGTTTTATTACATTCAATATTGTTGATTTCTGAAAAGTAGATTCATCCGGACAAAGCACTATTTGACTGTTACCTTCTCATTTACATTAGCCAGATATTGTTAGTAAAAACAAACCTATAAAGCTTATTTTCAGTCTAAATTATTTCCCCTTGTTGACAAGTGAGAGTCAACACATCCTACCAATAAAATAACATATTATACAAGTAATTATTTATTTTAATATAGGCTTTTATGTAAATATGTATAATAAGAGGTTTAAAAAGTTATTTAGAAGAGTGGTCTTCAAATTAATTTCCATTAATTAGGTTTATTAGCCTTTAACTGGATAAACGCCCGGGCGCTTATGGATTTTGGGCGTTTATTTGAACGCCATTTAAACGCCCGGGCGTTTTACATCACTAGTCACGAAAGTCCGTTATATCGAATTAAATTAAAGTAGGACATAAGACGCCAAGAAATATGACACTTTAACAGGTATCTGAAATCATCTTTTGGACTACAATCTTACAAGCAATCAAAAAAGATTCAAATAATTTTGAATTTCTAATTTAGAAAACGCTTGTGAAAATTACGATAAGAATTCAAATTAAAACACGGGAATTTAAAAAGGACAGAACTAGCACTGCGTGTACTAATTCTAAAGTTAGTTTCTAATGATCGATTGTTCATATTTGTACAAATATTGATTCGGACTTTTGTCATTGTGTATAAAAAAAATACACGTTTGTAGAGTTTAAATTAACTGCCGTTATCAAGTAAAAACCTCAAGGTAACATATTATATAAACTAAACAGCAAACATAAACCTAGAGGACTAACCCTATAGCCTACTTGGCATCTAGCCAAAAAATACAAATTCAAATAAGAATAAATCGACCACGTAGCTGGACCGCTGACGTGAGGTGAGCAAATTTCCAAAATTAAGTTTATATGCCTATGTTTTAGGGTTTCAACCAATAATTTGGGAAATAGGTCTACTCACGAAGGCGTTGAACAGCTGTCTTGTGTGTACGCAATATATTAGTAGAATTTGTTTCCTCCTAGTGGCCTCGCAAGTTTGCATCACTTGGCTTTGAACTGGGTACTTTTATGGTATTTTACGTTTTTGTCGATTTTTGGGGAACCAAGCGAGCTATAAGGTCGCGTAAAAAAACAAAATGCGCAGAATAACACCCTACATTTATATTGTTAGAGAAAACTATAAAAAAATTCATTCTCGTACTAAAAATCTCAAAAAATAGTTACTTCCGGTCAAAAAACGTACTTCCAGTTGTTGGATTATTTTGGCTAACGAACTCGTCCGAGCCACATAGACAACCAACACGTGTACCAAATTTGGACCAAATCGGACTTAAAATGCGGCCGCTAGAGTGCGAACACATATATACATATATATATATGAATTTTTTTGACACCCCAAAACGTGTTCTGGGGACCATGATCGGTGCTCATTTGCTACTCTCGACCTTGGGTCTCACCATAAGGGCCACTGCAATAGCTCATTTTTCCTATGGAAATTCGCTAATAAGATAAAGGATAAATGAAAAAGAATTCCAGAGAGATGATAAAAACTGAAAAACTACATACAAACTGAAATTAAAGAAAACACTGCCCACCAATAGAATAGCAGCCCCTTATTTTTCTGAAAAGGCAAAATTGTTGTCTTGGTCAATCTGTCATTCCTTCTGTGTAGTTGTACCTGGTGACAGCGTTTCCTCTCGTTTCAGTTTGTTGGTTATTAAGTTTTACACATTTCAGCTCTGGTATACTAGTTATAGGTTCGTCCTTATTTTAATTTGTACTAGTGACGATGATTGAATAAGAAATAACAGATTTATTTACTTTAATTCGATCATGCAATTAAACCAATTACATAACAGATTTTCATAAGAATAATCTGGCTTGCGATCATATTGTACACCAAACTATCAATATCATAGATCTGGGACCATGAAAACGAGCTGTTTTTATGCAGCACGATACCGTTATAAAGAGGATTGACTAAATATTTCAAATGAATCAACACTATCATTATTATCCCGACGGTACGAAAACTTTGAATATCCTGTT
>JAGFPH010000737.1:402335-414788 GCA_018207615.1 Philaenus spumarius
GCTTCAAAAAATGAAATGAAAGTATTTTATCACATTCGTGGCTGTATGTCCTTTTACCTTCCCTGCACGGGAAAATATTTAAAAACAAATTATACAAACAAACACTTAGCATTGTTACATTTCTTTCAAATTGAATTATCACTTATCTTTATTTATTTTTTAAATTATTCTACAGTTCAATATTTGAATTGTTTACTTCTAAGGAATTTCACATGTTTACTAAATATTTATCATTAATTCCATCAAGCCTCCTCTATGCCCTTTCCCACTCTTTTCCACATAGCGTCAAAGTAAAAATTAAGAATTTCCATACAAATATATTCCAGTTAATCATGAGAAAAACAAGTTGAATTTCGATACTTTACAAACACAAATGATTGAATTTCTACCACAAGAGATACTAGTATCAATTATTATTCGAACTTTCAACAACATGTTTGTGTCACATCCACCGAAGAACGTAAATAATTACTGATTTTGGGCTTCCTCAGTAACACATACAATCATTTATTACAGGCCTAATCTTGAAGATTCCACTCTTACGACACAAAAGCAAAATCAGTAAATTCATGAATATACTTTCTGAAGTACAGTAGAGTCCGCTAATCCGAACTAATTTGGACCGAACACTGTCCGGATTAGCGGGAATTCGGAACAGGCGGATTTCATGAATAATATCAACGTATTGAAATGTTAATGGATAAATAATGTGCGGGGACATCTGCTAATGGCAGCTCTTGATCGGCTTGTGAACAGGTTCAGTGAAAGTCGGAAAGGAAATGCATTTCCTTCGATGACTCATAGCGCTGAGACATTACCAACCCCTCACCCTCCCGCGTTTCAAACATATTTATGAATCACTGCACTGAGCACTAGTTACACTCGATTCCACGTTCACCGTGCAGTACAGAGCGCCCATAAGCCGTGTTACCCGTACGACAGTCTCAGCGATAATAGACAACTAAAAAACATCAACTCCCGTGCAACGCTCGTACAGTTGATGCAACCCGCATGACAATACACGATGTTCTCTGTAATGGTAGTAGCATGTCTATTATCCCGTAAGACCTGTACTGCACGGTGAACGTGGAATCGAGTGTATTCGCATCTAGTCCAGTGTTTACTCTAGGGGAGTTTGATAAACTGTGTGCGCTTATTGCAAATGTATCGACGCAAACAGACCGACTTGGAGGAAAGCGAGGAATAGGGAAATGCTCAAACTGAAATCATATCACACACAGACGCGGGAAATGCTTTTGACCTCGCGCTAAGCTACGTCAAACAACACGCTTCATCAACACCAAATGATGTTATGTTCATGCGGCGATTGGGGAACATTGCATCCTCAAGTCGATTCAGTACTCCTCGACAGAAAAAAATCACTGACATTACTTCTTAAAAGTGTGTGTAAATTAGTAATGCTTTGTGTTTAGCAGTGATTAAAAATTATTCTACAAATTGTATAAATGGAGCCGACATGTACTGTAAGTAACCAGCTTTCATTCCTATTTCGTTTCAGGCATTTTCATCAAGATTAGGCTCTAAGTATGTCTCTATTTAACTATTTTATATAACAATAAATGTACGTTTTTCACGAACGTCTTTTTAATTTCTCCTGTTTTTTAAGTTTAAAAAATCCATATTTTTTCTGAACTCTGTTCGGAATAGGCGGATTTTCGGATTAGCGGAACTCTACTGTAGATGCTTTTACACCGACCTATTTCCTATTTCTAATATTAATTCAGGCGATAAGAATAGTTTAAAAATTGTTTAAGCTTCTTGGAGGCAGCCGTGCCACCTCCCAGGAGGCGCCTCTTCTAGAATAACTCATTATTATGTTAATGAAGTAAACATAAAAGTGTTGAATTAGTGTTATTTTTTATTTTTTGTGTGTTGAAATTTCTCACTTCACGTTAGGTCTTGATAATATCACACCAGAAGTTTTAACACATCTGCAACAAAAAAAAACTTATTTCATTTCATTTTTATTTTAGTACATTTAGAAAACATTTATAAAAACGCATCAGACACGTCAGTTACAATAAAGAGCCAGTGAGACAGCAAGTTACATCCGATTAAATAAATAAAATTACACAATAATGAATTACAACACAAACAAACAATATATTATAATGAAGTAATAAATAATAAATATGAAAACTTATATTAAAGGTTCAGCAGGAGTGAAAAACTATTTCTGTGTTGACCGCAGCTCTCGAAGTTGCGCAGCTATGCACTACTAGCATTGAGTTTGTGTGTGTTTCATTCTTCCGCTTGCAAATATAGGGCAGCTTAATAAGGCGGAACCTAGAGTGTCACAGATGCAGGGGTGGCCCAAGGTATAAGCGAACTACGCGGCCACGGGTGGCACCCGCCATAGGCGCCCTCCGCGGTAAACTGTGTGAATTTAGTTTACGACAAGAGAAAACAAAACGAACAACGCAAATCATTTGGCATAAAAGAGTTAGTTTTCGTTTCGTCGGCTGCAGTTTTGCCCCTCAGTTGCCAGCGGAGAAAGAAGCTTCTCCAAGTTAAAACTCTTAAAAGCACATTTACATCAACTTTGAGTCGTGAACACTTGAGTGGGCCGGCAACATTGGCAATTGAGAATAATTTGTTAAATGAAATGGACACTGGCTTGCTCCTTATGGGGTTTTCAAAAGTAAAAGCCGGGAAAATCCACTTTTAATTACAGGATATTCTTAGTTTGATTAAAAAAACCATTTTTGTAATTTTATTGCAGTTGAATACCATGACACCCTGTAAATTGTAATGTAATTATAATTCTTGTTTGTAAGGTTTTGTGTGTTACAATAAGTTACCTTATTGTGGTATATGTTGTAAAAATGTTTGTAATGTCCAACACACATGTTTGGAACCATCTATCCATCTATGTAACTGATACAGCTATGATGTGAATAAAGCCTTGCTATTGGTCACAGATCGATCCCAGCATTCCGTAGTGGAATACCCAGTGTTCAACAGTAATGTGCAAGCCAAGCTAGTAATGGCGTTAGTCAAGCTTTCTTCTCTACTTAAAAACCGCAAAGACAATTTGTGACTGATAGTTTTGCTATCTATAAATGCGTGCATTAATTATTTATTTGTTCACCTTCCCTGGGTAGCAAATATATTACACTTATAACTTTAAATGTGGTCAAAATTACAATTTGATAAAAATGCTCTGATTGGTTAGTTGAGTTATGAGGGGTTAGGGGGAAAGGGATGGGCGCCAAAAATTGGTTTGCTTACGCTTGAAAAATACTAGGGCGGCCCCTGTACAGATGTAACCCTGACTGTAAACGTACTGAAATGTGCATGCGTGACAATGTATGCTATTAAACACAGCTTTCTCTCACACATTCAGAATTAATGCATACTTTATTTTCCTAGTATACCTTCACAAGTTGACGTGATAACCACCAGAGGGCAGGCTAAACACTCGAATAGGAACACATGCTTCGACAATAAAGCAGATTGTTTCGTCATAAAAGATCCAAATTTATTGAAAATACTTTTATTTGAAAGATAATCAAACTTCGAACGTGGGGAGCTTTTTACAATTTTTGATATTTGCACTATTTAATAATAAGAAAAAACGCAAACTTCGATTTTAAGTTAAGGCAAAGAACAAATTTAGCTAAAAACAAATTTAAAAAACTAAATGATATCCACATTCGCACTGCCCTAACTTTAAAATGACATATTCAGAATAACTTTCTGATCATTATTACTCCAGTAATCTTGTTATGCGTTTAACATTGCTCTTATGGGAGTTGAAATTCAAGATGGTGGCTGGGTCTGCCGAGCCATAACAAAATACATCACGAGTGGCAGACAGTAATAGTCCTACACAAGTGACAAAATATTCCAAAATAAAACAACAATAAATAAATTTAATGAGTACAATCAAATGTAACTTGAAGTGTGTTAAACAATTCAAAACAACAAAGCTAGTAAACAACCAACAATGGTATGGGCACAGTTTTCCCAGACTCACCCATCGAGTGATAGCCACCTCTCATTAACAAATCGTTCAAGTGCTTTTTAAAAGTTTTATCATTTTTCATTTGTTTAGTAGACTCTGGGAGCCTGTTGAATAGAGCTAGCTGTTCCAGCTTGAGCAGTACGTTTTTTTTATGAAGGTGTAATCTGCGTTTTACTAATCTTAAGTCACCTCTTTTCCTGGTGAAATAAGTGTGGCAGTCGCTACACTGTGCTATACAGCACTTCAAACGACAAAACGGTCGTACCTCCATTACACAAATACAAGGAAGTGTTAAGCATTTTTCTGCTTTAAATACATCCCTCCACGACTGTCCGTTACTCAAATTTGAAATTAATGTTGGGCTCTTTTCTGCACGACTGACAGTCTTCGGGCTTGCAGTTTAGCTCAATTTCCCCATAATACAATGTACAGTACCAAAATTCAGTTGAGAATTGTTAATTTACATATGTTACAGTATTTTAAGAATATAATAAAGGTATTAATAAAGTCCCTTCTAACCAGCTTAGCTTTTTTATGAACCAAAGCCAATTGACCAAGTAAATTAAATCTTGTTTTCAAAATGTTTACTTTTAAAATGCCTTTAAAATTATGTAACACACAACCTATGTTTACATTTTAAATATCTTGAAAAACATCCCATCCACCAAAGAATGCTTTTTGGGGCACAGGGATTTGAAAAAAAAAATTATCATATAGTATTATAAACTGATGTTTTTAATACACTCGTTACACCCGTAAAGTAGCTCTTTATTGCGGTCATTCACTACTTGCTCAAAAAGTCAGATGATTCAATAACCAGCTGACATCTTTATGGTTCTAGGACCTAAAAGTGTTTTATTGTACAAGGACCAAAAAGTATTGTTTGTAAACAATCAATTGTGGTAAAATTACAATAGTTGTAACTTCAAAAGGTTCAGCTCTTTTCCAACAGATAGTAGAGCACTGTCGCTCATATGTTAAATCGTTATTAAAATATGTAGAAAAATTAATAATGTAATTTAATTAATTAAATGTTCCTCTGATTCTAGTGCAGTATGATAAAAAGGTTCCTAACTTGTACCGAAAGTGCTTTTTGGTGCGAGATTGCTTTTTGTTGCCTCGCATATAAAACCACAATCTCGCACCAAAACATCCACTTTAGGTAGGCCTACTAGAGATGAAATGTAGGCCTACTATTATGGCCGTCATGTTGTACATGAGTAAAAAGTCCAGGATTTTTAAAGAGTAAACTAAGGTAATGTATGTTAGGCTACTACAGATGCGAGTAGAGAGTCGTTTATCTCACCTGCCTGTCCAGGGCGATGTCGTAGTGCGGGTTGTTGTGACTGTGTAGCATGGTGTTAGTATTCCAATCCTGAAGGAACATACATTCCAGGTATTCGGGAGATACATTCGTATTGTTAATATTGTCAGTGTTCAGATTAACTTCTGAGTTTGTTAGAGAAGTAATGGTTTCGTTTCTTCTTGTCGACCTATTCCCGTTCTGCAAACACAACAATCAACAATAAAATGAGATGTGGAGTGTGTTTATTCTTAGTTTTATAACAATGTGAAGTTTGTTGGAATACATGTGTTCATAAACTAATGTCACAGTTTAAAAGCCATTTGGTTTGTATGTATTCTTCACTTTACTGGGATGCTTTAAGTAAATTTAGCTACCCTCTAGAACTGGTAATTATATTTTTCTAGAATGGTATGGAAATTTAGCCATTCTGAAATATATTCTTATATAAATTATAAAAAATTTAAAGTAAGTGAAAAAGTATCATGTTATATATCATAGGTTTTGTAGTACCATGTAGAACTGAATCAAGTAACAAAAGTAGAGAAAATAAATTTAAGGTTTTTTTTTATAAAAAAAATATTTTTTATAAAATAATTGACTGACCAAGGGGCCTACAGAGGACACGAAATTTGCTACAAAAAACCTGTGATAGCAGTTTTTTTCTAAATTTTGTGATAAATCAAAAAATGTGTAGTTTATAGGGGTTATTATAAGTGAACAATTATGTTACGTAACAATAACTATCCTAGGAAACGCTATGAAATAGTATTATGCTCTGAACGAGTATGGCAAATAATCAGTAATATCACTTCCAGCGCCTGATATATCACTGACATTACAATCGAGATTATTTCTGTAAATATTCGCAATTTGAATCATGCCACTAGCCAAAGCAAGTTCTCTCAAATTACTGGAACACTGGAACGATCTCTATAATTATCTTTTTCCATTGTTTTAACAAAAAAAAAAAAAAAAAAAAAAAAAACAAGGTTAACTGACCTTGAAAAGCACTCCACTATTCACGTTATTGTAAATATAAAACTTGTTACAAAACAGTTTGAATTACACTGTCATAAAATAGCAAACACGAGGTTAGGAACAACACAAATCTGCTGGGGCAGAAGACGCACAAATAAGAAATTACGTCAGTTATTGTCAGCTAAATTAAATTTTTTTACATCAGTTTTAGAATGAATTCGTAAAAAATTACAGAATCTGTTAGTTTGGAATCCGGTTAGCTTTATAACGAATCTAAATTTGCAGTATTTAATTATTATTTTCAATATATTTGAGTCGATCGATATTTTGAACATCGATAATCAACGCATACCACCACAGCAACAAAGTTTGAAAGCCGGTTATCAATGTTTACCAGCTCTAGGGTTAATGTCCAGCTCGCTAAGTAAAAACGAAATAAGTATAGCATACAGATACAGGACAGACAATAGCTTACAAAAAAGACCACGAAACAATACCGTTGAGGGACGGGCTTGTGTACACCGAGACCTTGAACGCTCCAATCGCCTGACCTTAGTGCAACGTTGTCTCGTTCTTCCCACATTTCTAACTGAACGCGGCTGACTCAACGCATTTATAATTGTTTAAACTGTGCGCTCAAGCCTCGAGCGGTAAATACCAGGAGTGTTCGAGACTAGTAGATATGGCAACACTGCGCGCCCATCCTATTAGCCGCCACGCAACGGTATTCTTTAGTGGTCTTTAATATAAGGAAACTACTAAAACCAAAACAAACAAATTCCAACAGTAACACCAAAAAGCGGCATTTATACGCTTAGCTGTAACAACTGCCATAAATACTACATTGGCCAACCCGGCAGATCTTTCCAACTAAGATTTAAGCAGCACACTCCACATTCTAAAAAACAAAACATAGCCAAATGAAGTTTCTCACAACATCTAGTAGACTATACAGTCATGCTTATAAAGACCAAAATAAAATGCAATTTTATATTTAAAAAAATGGAAATACACTGTTTTAAAATACAAAATCTATAAACATGGATTTAAAATCTATGGGACATATTAAATGATAAACAACAGTTCCAATCCAACGTATGATTTGATTTGTTAGAGGGATTAGAAACAGAACAGATAATAACTAGAGATAAAGCCTAATTTCAGTAGGCCACCAACCATGTCCGGATACATACACGTCCGGAAATGTAAATTGTTTTTGTAGGTGAAAACCCGGTTACATCATCAGTACGGAGCATGCAACATAAAACCAAAACAAACAAATTACAACGTAAATTAAAATTAAATGGTTTAGAAAAAATAAAATCTGGACAATCTCAACAAATAACAACCTCTCATTACAGCAATAACTAAAAATAATTAACAACAGAAATATTTAATAACTATTTCAAATCTTAAAACAGGAATACACTATAAACATTGTATAAAATAAAATACTAATAAACAGTTTTACTCTAACAGTAAAACATAAAAAAAATCATCACAAAACAAAGTAACATGAATTTCAAAATCGTATGCAGGAGTTTATCAAATTTTTACTGGTGATGATTAACACATACATTTTTTACACTTAAAAAAGAGATTAAAAAGGTGGAATTTTACTGCACCGACCTGCAGTAAAAATTTAAACGTTAAAGGGAAAATGTAAGAAATATGTTAATGTATGTGACGTGCGTGTAAAGTTAACTTGAAAATCTGCTCTCTGAGTATGATCTAACCTCTATAATAATACTTACCAAGTAATCATGTTGTGAATAAATATTGAAGGTCTGTGTCGCTTCAAATATGTTAAAACCATATTCAATCAAGTCGTGACTGACTGCCATCATTGCTAGAAAAAATAAAACACATAAGGCAAGTATGCGCAAAACACTTAAGACTTTGAGTCCTAATTTATTTTTAGTTTTCGAGCCTGTATCCCTGTTTATTTTCAGGAATATTTTAAATAGTTCTATTCATGTATTATAAACTGTTTTTATCTATGCAATTCAAATGACATGTTTTAAAATTACACCTAGGTTTGCCAAATGAATCAACTTTCCTTAACCTTTTCGGGACTGGAGTAGACAGACTACGGTCGCGTATACAAGTTTTAGAACTTAAACGTTTGAGTACAGTAGGCCCAAGCCAGCTGCGCGCGCGGCAACCAGTGTACTAGCCGTCCTGCTGACATTCTACCAGTGTACCTCGTCCAAATATACTGTACACGACTTTATTTACACCACGATTACACTGACTTATTGTTGATAGAAAAATCTGAATTTTTGTATTTTGTTTAAGCAGACCCTAACAGTGCACATGGTATAAACACATTTAATTTATAGCAAGTATTTAATTTGTAATACAAAAATAATTTCAAAGTAAATTTTAATCTTCCGAATATGACATAAAAAATATGACCTGCGGGGAATTTTTTTGTTTTTTGGTCAGGAAAATTTCATCAGCGACAAAGTTTTGGTTTATAAAACGAACTAAAATTTGATATAAAAAACTTTTTTGTAGGAGCACTGTGTCAGTCACAATCGTGGTTTGAATACAAGTCAAAATATTGCGTGAAACTGCCCAGAGCTGTGTTTGTTGGTCTGCCCGCTCACGGACATTGCCAATGTATTTTTCCAGATGTACAGTACTTAGCAAAAATATCATACCGCACTTAGTTTGTAATAATAATTTTTACCATATATTACACTAATATATTGGTTTTTTATGCCTGACTTGTAATAAAATGGCCCTCCGGCGAGGCGGATGTTTTTAGAAATGTACCCCAGCCTCGCCGGCTCTGAAGCCCTACCGCTCAGCTCGCTTGGACTTACTGTACTATCATCGCATTAACGCGGCTGATATAATTCTTTTACTGACATGTGCTACAATCTGTTAGCTTTAAAATGAACTATTTCCACTATCGATATAAGGTACTAGATAACAGTAGAAAATAGAAAGAATAAAATCATGTTGCCACACTGCTTTTACTAGATTTTTTCTAAGCCTATTTTGAAAAATGAATTAGGAAAATATGCTTTATCCAAAAATGAAATTTGACTATAGCAAATTGTGGAGAATAAATCACAGAATTTAACTGTATACTTGAAATTATTAAAATAACCTTATTTTATAAACATACTAGCTGACCCGTACGGCGTTGCTCGTGGTGGTTGGTATTTTCAGTCTTTTTAACGTAATTGTATTCTTTTTAAGTGTTCCGTCAGTGAGTGGTATTTGGCTTTTATAAATATAGATCTTAAATAATAAAAGCACTATTGTCATAATAATAAAAGATCTGAAATTATGATTTTAGTAACTTTGATCCCCCAAACCCCCCTAAAATTTCCAATTTATTAAAACCCTTTTTTAGTGAACACTTATGGCCCTAGAGGAAGCTACATACCAAATTTCATTCCAATCCGTTCGGTAGTTTTGAAGAAATCGTGATTTAACAACTTTGATCCCCCCAAACCCCCCCTAAAATTTCGAATTTCTCCAAACCCTTTCTTAGTAAGCAAAGCACCTATGGCCCTAGAGGAAGCTACATACTAAATTTCATGCCAATCCGTTCCGTAGTTTTGAAAAAATCGTTTTTTAATAAATTTGATCCTCCCAAATCCCCCTAAAATTTCCATTTTTTAAAACCCTTTTTTAGTGAACACTTATGGTCCTAGAGGAAGCTACATACCAAATTTCATTCCAATCCGTTCGGCAGTTTTGAAGAAATCGTGATTTAACAACTTTGATCCCCCCAAACCCCCCTAAAATTTCGAATTTCTCCAAACCCTTTCTTAGTAAGCACCTATGGCCCTAGAGGAAGCTACATACCAAATTGCATGCCAATCCGTTCCGTAGTTTTGAAGAAATCGTGATTTAACAAATTTGATCCCCCCAAACCCCCCTAAAATTTCGAATTTTTTCAAACCCTTTCTTAGTGAGCACCTATGGCCCTAGAGGAAGCTACATACCAAATTTCATTCCAATCCGTTGGGTAGTTTTTGAGGAATCGTGATAAGTGAGTCAGTGAGTCAGTGAGTCAGTGGGTTTTGGCTTATATATATTATATAGATTTCACTTTGTTACATTAAATTACAACGAGTAAAACAAGCCAGATGCATTGTCCCATGCTTGAAATAACCTATAGTTATACTAGTCTGAGCATGAATTAGGATTTAGAGTGTTAGTCCTGAAAAGGTTAATTTATATAACAAAGATAATTATTTTATTTTAAAAATTAACAAAATTATAAAAATGTTTACTAATAAATTGATGAAATTTCCTTCTGCACATTTTTTGCTTTGTTTACATTTGGTTGTGTTACAGCATGTGGTTCTAATTCAATACGGGAAATTTTATAATAGAAATATCACCGTCAAATATTTTATAGCGAAACTATTAAAAATTTCCACTGATAAACCAGGGGTGCAGAAAATGTTTTAGCGCGCCAAATTTCCCCAGATCAGACATTTTTCACTAACAATTTCCCCAATCACACTTTGCGATGTTATAACCTGGCGAGCGTATAAATCCACCCCACCACTACCATCCCATCTACGCAATGAAAGTGGAAACAACAACAAAATCGTATGCATTTTACTGACCTATTTCGAATTTCAGTAAGTGGTTTGTTAAGAAATGAAAAACAGCAGTAATAAATATGCATTAAGTACCTAACGAAATGTGTATACTGATAACGTAATAATTATTAATACCTAAGGAAAGTATTAGAACACTAGCTGATTGTAGCCAGTCAAGAATCTAAAAAATACCATTCATCAACCAGCACAAAAGTATCATATCGGCGGCTTGCCCGCACATATTTAGTGGAGTGAAGATTAAATAGGATTCCTGCTGGATTTGCAGCAGAAAGCGGACAACACACTTTGCGTGTGTGTGTGTGTGTATATACATTGTAAACAAACCTATTAGGCAGACCTTGTTTGTTCTTATCCATTTACTATCCATTTTGCCCCAAAATAATAACTTTTTGTGGATTTTCCCCGGCCAAAATTTCCCCCGAACCTCATTCAGTCGTTGGGACATATTCTGCACCCAGCCTTGTGATAAACATTTAGTGTAGTGGTGGCCTACAGATTCAGTAGGGTTATTCAAATTTGTAAATCTTACACATAACTATTTAAACTCCCACAATAACTCCTGAGCACTGAACACTTGCAATCTGTATTAAAGACCAGACAAGTATATATTACCTGCAGAGCTAAACGGCACAGATTCAAAATTAGACTCCTGATATACATTGTTGCCGTCTTCCATCCCTCCTCGAGTTCTATATATTGGTGCTGACATGTCCATCATATGATCGCTCATATCTAATAAACATATAAAATCATATAGCCTATCGCATAATGTTAAAAAAAAAAAATGTGAACATAAGGATTCCGAGAGAAGCATTTACAGCCGGAGACATTTTAATGAATACAAGAAGGCAGAACAGCCAATAACATTTATTGTCCCTGGGCCTAACTCTTTATCTGCCCTCAAAACCCTCGAACTTATTGTATATATTTTTTTTTTACATTATAATAAAGTTAAATAATATGTGAAGCGGAATATGATAAGGGACCTCTTGTCGCAAATTTTCGAAATTGAGTTTTTGTTATTTCCTTAAAGAGGGTTGATTTCTGAACAATTTAACACAAAAATCACAATTCTATCTTAAAAATTAAGAAAGTTATGGCCAATTGAAAATTAGTTACGGAAAAATGTAGTTTTGAGAAAAGCGCAAAGTTTTGAATACCAACTATGCCAAGTTTTGTTTATTTTATGCCAAAGCATGCATTATTTATGCAGCTGCTTACCACAGAGTAAGCCACAACCTTGCATAATTAAGGAATTTTTAATCATTGTGATTTTTAATAATAGATATTGTCTAGATTATTATTAATGTAATAATACAAAAGGTTGTTTGTTGGATTTTAAGTCTGTTTTTATTACATTTTTAACCAGTCAAAGAAAAGGGCCATGTTGTCGGGAATGGTATCGAAATAATCAGAAAACGTTTTACTATTATAGTAAAATTCAACTCAGAGTGAGGCGGAAGTTCAAGCCTCCCGAGGGGGGAGACTTATTAGCACGGTCGACTGGTTTCCGCTCCACTCCTACCTGAATTTTAGTTTTTTATAGTAGCGTTATGCAAACTTTTTTTATAACAAGAAAATAT
>JAGFPH010000737.1:414888-433837 GCA_018207615.1 Philaenus spumarius
ATATTTTCTTGTTATAAAAAAAGTTTGCATAACGCTACTATAAAAAATTTAAATTCAGGTCGGAGTAGAGCGGAAACCAGTCGACCGTGCTGACCCTCGGTAGGCTTGAACTTCCGCCTCACTCTGAGGTGAATTTTACTATAGTAAAAACTACAGTTAGTTGAACGTTGCTAGATTACTTTCCACTACTTTCTGAGACACTGCAGGCAAAGTCAATCATTACGAAAAGGGACCTCTTGTCGCTCCCATGTTATTTCTCCATAACGACAAGGGGTCCCTTTTCTCAAGCCTTCTGTCGCTTAGGTACCATTTCACGATTATTTATTGACTACACACCACTTTACAATTGATATAAGCTTGTAAATAAAGAGTTGGGCAACAATAATCTATAAAAACCAAAATTCGATATTTTGTCCCTTACTACTTATTTTGCCTGTACTGAAAATTTTACTCTCCCGACAAGAGGCCCCTTTTCATTTTCCGCATCACATATATAACAATACCTTACTTTAAAATACCCAATAATCATGCACTTTATAGCTCCTGAAACACCCTATATACAGACCACCCGTGGTCTTCAGTAGTGGTGGTGCTAGAAATGGCTACCGGGAAGTATGGCTAGCCAAAAGGAGGGGTCCTCCCGGGAGATTTTTTAAAACTGGAGGCCAAAAAGATTTGTTTTAAAGCTAGGTTTTGTGAGGTGCTTTAAATAAAGTTTTAATTTATTAATGGTTTCAACCCTTTACACTTACAGGACCTATTAAAAACTGACAATACCAAATAGGCTACATGTTTAACAAAGTAGTTTTAGAAATATAACTTTAGACGAATTTTCCCTTTTAATGAATGATACAGTTAGCCTAGCTGGTTAATTTACATAACAAAACGTAAACAACTATTGTTTACAGAATATTTATTTATATTTAATGTACAGAATTTATGACAAAAATACAGATTAGTAAACATGATTAATTTGTACAGCAGACAAAGAAAAGCTCTAACAGGTTGAACTTTAGTATTTAATAGTAGTGTCCAGAACGAAATATAAAAGTAAGGGAATATTTAACATTACATTACAGGGACATCCGACAATCAAATTTAACTTTTTTGTGTTTTTCTCTTACGTTTTGTAAATTATTGTATGAAACGCTATACTTGAAAAACTTGTAGTGAATTAAAAAACCTTTAAAATGAGACTTTGTAAGTCATGATCGGAGAAACCGCGGAAAATAGATTCTTTTTTTAATTTCATAATTTTGACCATTTTTGAAAGTCCAATTTTTCATGATTTTTGTTGTTTCAATAATTGTAACAATACAAAATCATTGTTTCCGAAGGTGGTATTTTCATCTACAAAGTATTCCTCAAGTCATAACGCAATCGGTGTGCTGTTAAATTTGTTACCATAAAAAAATCTCATTTGACCGGTCTATTTAGCCGATGTTCCAAAACTCAGGTTCCATATACACGATTTGTGAAAACTATAACATACTTTTCCCAGGGGTTTACTCGTAACTTTTCCAGTACCGAAACGTTGCCGGAAGTGACGGAAAGGGGATCCAGGAAAATTTTGAAATTTTCCCTTCTAAAACCCTTATTTTACGTACTTTTGATGAGTTTAAGGGTGCAGGTAATATGCTTAATTTTATAAGAAAAAGTACACATGTATATGTAACTATATTTTTGTACTTGTATATAGCACATAGCAAATTTTAAAGAAACACACTATTTTAGGCAAAAACTTGGCAAAATGTCTCTTTTTTATAGTCAATAGCCTTTTATTTATACCTCATGCCGAAAAAGTGAATAGTATAAAAGTTAAAGCATCGCTCGTTTTTAAACTTTTCGGCTGCCTCGACTCTGAATCATCGGTCTCTTATTTGTAGTTGTTCGCAGCGCACACCGAACATCAAACGCGTGCTGCGAGGCTGGCAAAAGCCGGCAAAAAGGTGTCTGGTGCTCCCAAGTTGTCCCATTTCGATTCCGAGTTGTTGGACAATGTGAGAGACTTTACTGTAGTCGGCTCGCATAGTCGCAACGCACTGTAGTGTGCAAATATCTTGAGGTTTTTCGATGGCGATTGGCGGACGTAAAATTCTGAACCGGTGTTGAATGAGTGTGATCTTTCATTATAGGTGTGATTGAAGGAGTGGATGGTCCAGTAAAACGTTAAAACAAAACGTAAAAAAATGAATAAAAAGCAGCACTGGATCGGCGTACCGGTGCGTTCCTGCACCAGTAACCCCCTGACTTTTCCCCTCTATTTTAAATATAAGCAAATCATGTTTTCGTTCTCCCAAAGCTACTACTAAATTGTCCCCATGCAGAAAAATAATATTTAGTTATATCATCAGATAGAAATAGGTGTACAGCTTTCTAAAGAGTAGTAATATATACGTTTTCTTTGTGTTATGATCGAGTAATAATAAAAAGCCTGAGGAATTTGATTTCTCACTTAGTATCCAAGCAGAATAAAAAGATTCTGTTTTCACCAAAATAAAAAGACTTTTAGGAAAAACTTAGGGGAATCATTGATACACTTATATTTAAAAAAAAAAAAGAAGGGGAAAAGATGTTTTATACTTTTTGGAACATGTATGTTTCATTTCATTTCATTTCATTTCATTTATTATAGCCGTTGACAAAGTTACAATTTGTATGGCCAAGTCATTTTTTGGTTTTAAAATAAATAAAATTACAAATTACAACCACATACCAATAACATATTTAAAACAATCAAGATATAATAAACGTTAATAAATTAAACTTTACAAAATATTCAAAAACAAATATACAAACACAGAAACAAATTATATAAATGACCAAGCAGGAAATCACACCCAATCACAAAACAGAGAGTCAGCGCAGAAACTCCTCCACAGAGTAAAAGGATCCAGACAACAAAAGTTGTCTAAGGCTGTTTTTAAAAGATGTATAATTTTGTAAACTTTTAATACTTTGGGGGAGCTTATTCATCAATTTAGCACCTGCTTGTGAAGGAAGTTTACTGTACACATTTAACCTGTGCTGTCTAGCACGATAATTACAAGCTTGTCTGGTGCTGTATGTATGAGGAACCTGAGTTTTGGCACACAACTTAGATAACTCCAATCAAGAGCTTTCCTTTGACGTATCTGTCTGGAAGCTGAGAGGGCTTTGGCATAGGCCGTCTTACCCATTTCCATCTTTTGGAAGAAGTCGGAAATAAATGTGTCCAAGGGCAAAGAGTGTTGAAGATGATTTGTCACTTCTTCCATGAACAGAAGATCTATCGACTGTTGAAGGTAATCGCTGGACATTATATTTAGCATGTGGAAGGAACCTGGAACATTTCACATTCAAAATAATAATATTATATAAATATACGCAGGGACATTGTTACAACAAGGGGGGGGGGGGGGCAAAATCTAAAATTTCCCAACAGTTTTGACCATATTTCCAAACTTTTGTGTGGGGGTACCTAGACTCTGGGTTATGTTGTGTGGAATAAATAACAATAGAGGGGCCTGGAGGCTCAACCTCAGATTTTTTTTGAAAAATGGGATTCTCTAAGTAGGGTTTTTAACACTGTAGGTGCTATATTGAGTACTTTAATAGTTTTAATATTTTACAAGAGTTTTAACATTTTCATCACACTATTGAAAAACATTCCCCATATTTTCCCCACCATTTTCTTTTCCCCAATATTTGGAGCAAACTTTAAAATTTCCCCATTTTGGGGAAAAAACCCAATCTGGCAACACTGGTCTGGCAGCCTGGAGCAGTGCATGGCATGTCAGTGACAGTCAGTGTTGCCACAATAACAAGGGTTGGAACTAAATTTCCCAGAACATCATTTAAAAGAAGACAATGTATTTATTTGGCGAAATATTTGGATTTGCACAACATTTTTGGATTGGAAATTATAACTTGCTCGTTATTTGTGAATGTTGGTAATTAACAACAAAAACTTTTGAAACTCAAATCCAAAGTTGGAGTTTTTTAGGGTTTTTGCGTGCAATTTAATCCAAAAATCTAATTCCTAAGTTTTCCAAAATCTCAAATTTCCCAACTTTTTGGATTCTAAGATTATTGGGGGAGGGCGACGCCCCCTTGCCCCTCCCCATAGCGATGCGACGTCCCTGAATATACGATTTATGTACAATCGAGTTACTTGTAGAACTACATTTTAATGAAACACAACCACACAAAATGTATTAATAATTCTAATAGTGTTAGTTATACGGACATTTGCCATCATTTGTGTGTTAAAAAATCAATACACAACGTTTCGCGAATATAAATCAACTCAACTCCCGTTATCAAGTGACTAACAACTAAGGAAACAAAATCCTAAAGATCTAGGCCTATGTAAAGAAAATTAGTAAAGCTAAAATATACCACCAACCTTAACCATCTACATAGTACATCTCAGAGCTGAAACTGAGAACTCAAAAAACACAATAATTCAAACGCAGAAAAGCACAAACACACACCTGAAAGCAAACCAGGTGTTTACAGACCGGAGTCAGACAAACAACTGGCAGGGAGCTGAGGGAGTGGCAGCCGGTTAGGGGAGTAGCCGGTTCATTAAGTGTGGTTTTCTAGCCTTCGACCGAGTTAACCCCACGGGGCGAATCGACAGGTAAAAGTTCATCTTGTTTTTTAGTACTAGGAATATTATGGACTACTTTAAGTTCTTTTTTAAATAATGGGAGCCTTAATGGCCTTACTTCTAAGCTCATTTGGCCGATAGGATTGTGCGCTAGCTTTATGTAAGAGGCTTCAATTATCTTTCGTTTATATAAGTTATTTTCCCGGTGTATGCTTTTTGCCTCTTCCCAATTGAATTTAAGGGTCTGCTCCAGTAAACGAGAAATCAACAGGAAAGGCTAGCGCCTCTCACTATATCCCTATCTAAACAGTGCAATTTCTTGCGCTGACATTGCCTCATTTCAAACCATTTTATAAGTCTATCTTTTGTAATTGAGTGTTGAAAAAAAAACTGAATATTCTTTATAAATTTTCAGATCCGGCTTGCAAATTATTTTTCATTATTATTTTTTTATTGAGTTAGGAAAAAAATTCAAACTTTGTACTGACAAAATGTCAATTACATAAAAAAAATTTTTTAATGTAAATTGCAAGACGGATGCGTATTGTGACTGTGCTTAAAATGAGACCTTGCAAACAATTTTAAGATAAAAAGTAAACGAAATAAATGGTTTGAAATTTAACATTGCTTTTATGGGATAAAAATCCAAGATGGCCGCCACTACAGCAGACCCTTAAGATTTTCGGGCCAAATATGTTCTGCAATTCTTGATTTATAAACTAGCCTTAAACTCGTGTTATTTTTATGTTCTTTTTTTCTTTGGTTTAAAGGTGTTTTTGTCTCACCAATCTATCACACTCACATTTAATACTGTAAATACAGTTTTTAATGTCCCGTGTGCTATTTTTAGCTTTAGTTTGGACGAGATGTTGCCTAACAGTGTTCTGTGTTTTAAAAGCTGCACAAATTTTATATTTTCTAGCCACGCGTCTAACTTTGTCCGATAACCCCGGCACTTATGGGATTGTCGTGTACGCTAGAGGTTTATTTTCATCTTTGGACTCTTTCTTTTTATTAATTTTTGCTCTTTTACATTTAGTAATAATGGATTGAGGATATCCGTTAGAATTTAGATCCTGCTTAAAGCGAGTTATTTCCCGGTTTAGACTGTTTTTATCAGAACAGATATTATACACTCTATCAAGTAAGGAATGAATTAGTAGGACGGAATAGGATGGTTTTAATTATAATTTAAATAACGACCAGTGTGTGTCTTCTTTCTATAAACTGAAGTTTTCAGGACATCCTCTCAACACACACGTCTAGAAAAGCTAGTTTATTGTTTACTTCGTTTTCCATCTTCCATGGTTAATGATATGGAATCAGAAGTATTGTTAATTAAAGTAAAAACAAATTCTAATTTATTACTACCATGAGGCCATATGACCATAGGTGTAACCAGGAGGGGGGTTTTGGGGGTTAAAACCCCCCCATTGTAAAATATATTTCGCACTTTGTTTACATTAAAATACATTCTTAACAGTAACTTGTTTTAAACACCTATGCAAATGTCAAGCTACAATAAATTATCAATATACTGCTGACATTATCTTTGGTCAAATTGGGCACTGGCACTTTATTTGATATACGATGCAGTAACACACGGAGTTTTCGTCCGTCACGGATTATTTGCCGTCGCCATCATATCTACAGTGGCGCTAAGGAGAGTATTAGAGAATACACATTGGTCGGAAAAATAAACTATCGGTTCATTTACCGGCTTACCGCTGACGGTAGCTGTGCAGCCGCTCGCTACAATCGATGGATATTCGACCGTCTCCCCAAACAGAATAAAAATAAGTAATTGTTTTCTTATCACATAAATAAACACAGGGCGTCAACACTACACTGATTTTAGGAAAGGCAGTGTACTAGAGATCGCGACAAAACTCTGCCACCGACTGACTCGCTACGCTGACCTCCACGCTGTTAGCGCTTGCCCATTGGCCTTCTCTGCTTCTGCGCATACAACCGGCCGCTTCATCACATACATTTCCATCTGTACTTAACCTATACAATCAGAGAATGTTTTTTAGTTTCTAAACATATCTGTGTTCGTATTTAACCTACCTTAATATGAACTTAAAACACTCTTGATCGTAGAGTAACCTACCGTCTACAATATAAAGTAAGTTATCGTCCTGAAAATAGGCACACCTCCCGCTACTATTTAGGTTTGACGTGTAGTTTCAAAATATAACATAACCTCTAGTCATACGTAAGTAAACAATTACCAATATTTCTGAAATTTAGCTGTATTGTTTAGAGTTTTCTTTTTCCTAATTTCTATAATATTTGATTCCCGTGAAAATGATTGAGTTTTAGAATTAGTTTGACGTGTAGTTTGAGAATACAAGCAAAATACATCCTAACCTCTGGTAAGATGTAAGCAAATAATTAGGCCTACCATATTATTAGTCTATATTTTACTCAACATTACAAAAATAATATCGATATCATTTGATATTGCCGATATCGATATTTTGTTTCAATAATATCGTGATATCGATATTAGAGCTTGATATCGAATATCGGAAACTTCCCGATATCGCAACAACCCTACCTACATAATTCATTTTCAGTGGAGTATGATATTTTATGTAGTTCATACAGTTTTAAGGGTTTTATAAAGGAATACATGGGCATCTCGTTTTAAAATTCTGTGCCCACTGCAACATACTGGCCTCACTGATGACATGTCGCCGACTATGTCACAGTAAATTAAGGAAATATTAAAGATTTATTTAGGAATACTTTGACGTGAAACGGAAAGAAATCTTGCACTTTTTTCAAGAGAGACAGAGAGAATGAATGTTTTGGTTTCTTGGAGGGAAATCAACAGCAATACATCCAATATACAAACATAAATACAAAATAATAGGAAAAAACAAACAAACATACATATCAAATACTAAAAATAACACATGACTTCATGTAAATAGTCAGTTTTTAAATGAACAGAACTCATTTGATTTTCAAGAAAAAATATTCCAGTGATACAATACAATATTGATACAATACTCTTGTGAAGTTCCGAAAACATCATGCCCCATGCTTTTTGGGTGTGTTTATTTTGTGAAAAGTAAAAAGATTGCAAGCTATCAAGTCTCATTACAATATCAGATTCGCCGAGGAAGAACTAATTTTATCTGTGGGATATTTTTTATTTTTTAGTTCGAGTCTATTTATGTTATTCATTGGTGGGAAAGCATGTTTAAAAAAAATAATTTTTTTTCAATTATTTTATTCTGAAGAAACTGACGGAACAGTGAACTCCACATGTTCGGTTCAAGTGCTGAATACATTTTTCTGCCACAGCTGTGAAGATGACAAATAAACGTAAGAAATGTTAATTTTTTTAACAGATTGGTAAAACATCTCCCACTGTCAGTGAATCCATGGTAGTTGTGAGTAACATGTTCCCTGTGATTTTTTTCTGATGGTGTACTTGAAACAGCGTGTTTATATTAACTAACCTCGAACTTTATTGGATACCATTACTAAACAGATCGGTTTGACTAACCGAAAGCTGCTGGGCCGAGTTACGGGTGATTTCCAGCAGAGGCTTGAACATAGCATTCAACAATATGGCCGCCGCTTAAGAGACATTATTTTTAACAAGTGACTAAGTTAAATCAAATGGTATATGTTGGCCTTTCTTTTTGTATCAATAAAATATTTGTTGTAGATAATCGACTAAGTTCTGTTCATTTTAAAATCGTCCATTTCTCGTTTATCACCTGGTACTAAAACAAAATCTCAAGAAAGAAACAAAGAAATAGAATGAACAAATAATAAAACACATGTATTTATTTCGTGCCAAAATTAGAACCACGTAAGCTTCCACTATTTGATTAGCTACAACATATACATACGTTGTTGCTCTTATGCTCCTTTGGGAGCAACTACGAACATATAAGTTTTGAATTTTTTATCTGCAGGAGCAATCCCATCCTTATTCGTTTGCTATTTCTATGAATGATTTGTGTCCTGAATTTGTAGAACTAATTTAGTCCTTAGTAGAACTAATTACAGTAGAACCAATCTTAACCGGCCTTGGATCAACCGGTCGTCGGATTAACCGGCCTATCCCATGGAACAACAGAACTTTTTTTCTCTTACAGACTACATTTCTGTAACTGGCCGAAGACTCAAACATTGATTGCTTGACGGACATTTCTTGGAAATAAAGCAGGGTGGCGCAACGTTAGGTGTGCAATGTGTTGGTGTTGTGGCAGGCAGAACAGGGGAGGGGGAGTGTGAGTTTGATTCCCCTCTTGCTTCCGCGGCAACTGTATTTTTTCTTAGAAGCAACTGACAAAGCGGCATCCTTTGTTTCTTTTTCTTCGTCTGTTGCTTTGTCAGAACCTTTACTGAATTTCGTGGGAGGTTATGCATTAATATTAATTTCAGTAGTAAATTGCAATGGTTAGTAATGCAATTATAAAATTTAATATGTACTTTAAAATGGAAGAAGTAGTTAGTTTTAATTTCAAACTGCTTCTTTATTGAACCTACTCTACTGCTGGCACAAGACTGAGATGGATCGCAACAGGAGCGGAAGTTGGACAGAATAAAGGATTGGTATTTCCTGTCGAAATACGATGCAGTAAAATACAGTATCGATGATTTGAATCATACAACTTCGATTAATAGAGGGTTTCTTGTCCTTACTTCGACTTGTAGAGGTGCGGCGGTTTCACGATTTCGATTTATAGAGGTTTTTGAGCTAAAACTTCGATTTATAGAGGTACTTTAAGGCTCTTCTTTACCTTGAAGAAAACTCCCGAGTGTACAATATGATTTCAATGCAAAAGGCCTGACTCAAGCCGCAAAATCGTTGAAACATGCATTCGTAATACTGTGTTTCGGATTCTATTTATAAATTAATAATCTGGGAAACTACTTTAAGTTATAAAGAAGGCTTTATATTTTTTACGTGTTACCTTAAAATATGGAAATTATTGCTTAAAACTCCCAAAAAATGCGTTAAAAATAATCGATTTTTACTCATTTAAACTGTTGATTAAAAGGAGTTGCCGACAATTTCTTTCAATTATGAGGTATAAGACAAAAGCACAAAGCCTTTAAGAACAATTTAATATGTTTCACAACTTTGTAGATTGAAAAATGGCGTCCGAAACACGGTAATACGAAGTGCATACTTTTGCTGTTTTACGCAAGGTATAGAAGACCCTTAACGACGGAAAATACCGTAAAACTTCGATTAATCAAGGAGTTTCTCGTGAACTATTAGATTTTTAGAGGTAAAATTAATATTGCAAAAGATAGGGAAGTTCAAGGGGATAAAAAAAAAATCGATTTATCAAGGATTTCGAATTATTGAGGTTCGATTTATTGAGGTTCCACTGTAGTTATTTTGCATGGATTTAGGCCGTGAATAATCAGAAAACCAATGGGTAAATCGTAAAAAATAATAAAAAAACTTGCTCCCAAAGTGCATAAATTATTAATTCAACTCGCTAATGAAAGGGTTAAACCGTTCGAAATAAACGTTTTAAAATAGTTAGTTAAATCGTTGTAAATAAACGAGAGAGATATTTACACAAGCGTAGTTACCAAAACTCTTTGAATGCGCGAGTGTCATGTCTCTAATTATCCTGGAATCGTATGCCACCCATATCATCAAAAAGTAACGTGCCCACTGTAAAAGCGGCACATTGAATTTCCCAGCGAGTTGTACGACGCAGTGCTCCACGATAGAGTCCAGCCACTGGGTGAACGACTCGATGGGCGCTTGGCTTTCCAATAATTTTGCATATTCGTTGAACTCTGAAAGAAAATTGTATATGTTATTATTCTATGATGATGTTAGGAATATATTAAGACGGGGCAAACTGTTATTGTAAAAATAAATAAGTAACATATAATTAAGAGACAAGTTTGTTAGGTGTGAAATTACATTAGGTTAATATAGCGGTATATACAGAGAGTTCATTAAGTACCTTTAACCCCCTCTCATTATTTTTGTTACTGAAAATAAGTTAACAAAACTTTGTAGCTATCTTGTGTTGCATAAAAAGACAAATTTTTTGACATATCTGACACTCTATGATTTTGGGGGCTTAGGGGGGTAAGGGGGTTTTCATTTTTTTAAATTATTTTCGATATTTTTACGTTTTTGGAACATTTAATTTGTCCATGTCTTGCAACATTAAGTAGATAACAACTATATCTGTTTTTAAAGACAGAGAGCTAAAAACTTTTCAGATACATTATGCACAAACCGTAGCTTGGAATTTTATATATTTTTTCAAATAATTAATATAGAATTTATGTCATGTATGTTTTATAGGAAAAATATAAAATTCATAAAAAATATTTTCACCATTTCTTAATAGATTAGTATCCTTGCTATTTGTTTGTAAATCACAATATAAGCTTTCAAATAAAAAAAAAAACAATACATACAAATAGAAAGCTAGATATCTCCTACCAAAAAAACTCTTGATTTATCAAAAAATACCCCCACCACAACTCCTGACAGGGTTTTAACCCAAAATCAAAAAATCACTGATAGGTTGAGGTTGTAACCTAAAATAAAAAAATGCTGATAAGGCTGTAACCTAAATTCAAAAAAACACTAAAACCAATATACACTATTTGCATGGTAAAGCAAAAAAGTTCAAGTATACATTTATATTTTTTTTTTTGGGTGTACTGTCCCCTTAAAAATAAGTGATTTTGTACTTATGACTCAATGTTTTAAAATCATATTTAATTGTTTTGTACAATAAATTGGATTTAATTACAAATTTCTTAGATTTTTCCTGATTAACTTTCGTTTGCCAATATGTTCAACTCCATCAAATTTCACGTTTTAATTTTTTTATCACCGTAAGGCCTGTATTTATTACACTATCAAATTAATTTTCTTTGTCGCAGATCTTTTGTCAAATTCCTTTCATGCAATATTTGATAGTGTAATCTTTTATCAAAGTTGGCACACGTCGAATTTCTTTTGTCAAAGATTCTCTAAGAGAGAACCTTTGATCAAATCTTTGATCAAAGATCTTTGACAAAGAAATTTGATAGTGTAATACAGGCCTAACAACCAAAAGAATTAATGTAAAAATTAATATCATCAATTTTTTGCTTTTTCTAATGTTAATTTGGACAACAATTTTTAAAGTTTACTGTACTGTTAATTTTGTATTCAAAACAAACTTCACTGTTTGATTTCTCAATTTGCGTCTAAATGGAGTTAGCCAGTTTGGCTTCTGAACGAACCAAATATCTGTAACGAAACAAAATTACTTTGGCACAGCATGTCAATGAGCATCGCATTTTTGTGCTTGTCGTAGCAAGAATAAGCAATGCTTTTCGTATCCCTTTGTATGCAAGTCAGATCCACGCTCTTCCAATCCATGAGCATTTGGTTCGCTACCCTCGTGTCTTTCAGGACGCTCGTTATATTACAGCATACTTCCGTGAGCACCAACTGTCTTCGCAACATCCGGCTGAACCATTGAGCAACTGCAACAAACATCGTTATGACAACAAAATAACAACACAATCGCACATCTTGTACTGGAGCTTTAAGCATCTAAGGCAATCTGTATATTGGCGCCACCTAAACCATCGTCTAGGATATATTATACAGAGCGATCGAAATGAATCGCTTCAGTAATGGTGTAAATATATTGTTCAAACACAATATGTCGGGATACGGTTTTCAAATTACTGAAAAATTAAACAAAATTCAAATGCCTAGGGTTAGTCCTTGACTGAAAACTTGAAAGAAACTCATTTTTTATTTGAATAATAAATTTACATCTGTACGAATATTTTGTTTTGCAATATTTTACATCTAAGGCAGACTATACACGTAACGATTTATCGTACGACGGATCTGTCAGATCAGATCGCATCGAAGCTGTCCCCACACACGGTACGATTTGTCTTCAGATTTGTCGCAGCGATCTCCCCTCTTCGCCTTTCCTCAACTCAGTCGGGTAGTTGTTGTGAACAATTCGATCCAATCCGGTCGAATCTCATGAAATTTTCATCCAATCCGATATTGTTTTCGATGTCTGCCGATCACCCCACATACGTACCAACCAATCCACACAGATCGTACGACGGATTGGAACGTGTATGGGGGGCCTAAGAACATTGTATTATTCTCTCATAAGTTCTAGTCAGTATAGCAATACTGTATAGTTTTACACATACATTAGACTGAACAATTATTTAACAAATAAATGAAAACTTTTTGTAATGTTTCACAAATCTTTGTTGAGCCGTGACGACCTAGGTTTCGCCAGCTATGGCATTATCAAAGGCAACTTAAAGACTAAAGAAACAAGAAAAATCCAACACACAGCAGTTGGGTACAGGTAGGCCAAAATACCGTTAGATTAGGGATGGGGGAGGAATCGAACTGGTCAATAACAACGGTTGTAGAAGTGGCGAATTGCTTAAATCTATTTGTTCGTTTAGTAAAGCAATTCGCAAAAAGTTTTCATTTATTTGTTTATAATGGAATTTCACCAAGAACCAACGGTCGTTAGTATACATAGTTTAATTATTTAACATATTTATTTATTCTATATGCAAATTGTTTATGTTGATTTTTATAATGTAATAGGTATGAAAACTAAAACAACATCAAAGTGAAAACATAATATAATATGCACTTTGCGAGACCTTGCGGCTTTAGATTAGAAGATGGACTGAAGTGGATTTTAACAGGGTACTGTCATGGTATTTTACGTTTTGTTCGATTTTGGGGGAACCAGACGAGCTAAAACGTTGTGTAAAAAACAAAATGTGCAGAATCATATATTGTAAGTATAATATTTTCATTTGGGCGACTTTATCATGTAATGTTGTTAATTTTTGTTTTTATGGTGTTTACCTTAAGAGGTTTATAATCTTAAAACCATGTATGGTTTGTCTTATTTGGGGGCTCCACCCAGGGCCGGTGCAAGGGGTTTTTCTTGAACATGCGAGTCATTTTTGGCGCCCCCTCTATACACAACAACCCCCCCCCCGCCCCTATATATGTATATATATTTATATATCTCCTTATTGCAATAACAAATGGGTACATTATCAAATGCATACCAATTGAAATTATTTAATTATATAAAATCAAATTTAAATATAACATTGAGCTACTGTACAATTTTACCAAAATTACCACCTTTTACTCATTGGCAGATCCGGGGGGGGCTGTGGGGGCTGTAGCCCCCCTTTGGGTTATTATATTTTTGTTTAATCGTCTAAGTGGCAGACTGCTCAGGTGAGAGTAGACAACACAACTTGTACCGAATATTTCACCCATTAAATATTATCAAATCTCAATAAAACAAAAACCATTGGAAAGAAAAGGTTTTGAACTTCAATTTTTTTATTTACCAATTTCTTCTAAAAAGCATATTTACATATGTAATCATCGTTGTAAAATTGTAGTTGCCTAAATCAATATTGATGCCGCGCTAGAAAGCATAAGAAAACGACTCAAACTCGTCACTTTTTAAAGGCACATAATCGTTAGACAGACTTGTTTTGAGAAGAAGATAAGGGCACCACTGGATTTGTCAAGATTTTAACTTTCTACCACGATTTTCTAATCATTCATCACTCTTATAGTTTCTTAGATATGAATTTGTCAGTGAACCCTTGCCATTGGACAGTTTTCAAAAAATGAGAAAGCACATTTTGCAATCGAATCTTGTATCTATTTGCAATATTCGTATAATAATTTTTATATCGATTTGAAGTGCAAGTTCTATATTTTCGTTTAAGGGTCAGCTCTAGCTGTCGAACATGTTGGCTGACACTCCATAACACAAATGTTAAATTAAAATCTAAATTTTTCCTTTATTTTTTATCGGATAATTATGAACGATATGTCATTTTAAAGCTATGGCCAATATGCATGCAAATGACTTTTTCAAAACTCAGAAAAACATTTTGTTTAATATTTATTAACAATTTAAAACATTGATTTTTAATATTTTTTATGTTGTCACTATTAATTATAGCGAAACAATGCCAAGCCATTCTGATGAAGAATTTTGTCCCCAAGAGTTTGGTATTTTTTAAAAAAAAACGCTATTTGAACAATTGCGGGTTTTAAATGGATTTAGGATGAGCAATGTCCGCGTAACCTACCGCCGCTGTAGGGAGTCGCAGGTTGCTTTCTGTTTTACTAGAGCAGACCCTTAATATAAGGATAACCTGGTTTAGTGTTCCGAACTATTCGGGTATTTCCGTGAAATATGTACATTTTCAACGCCCTAGGCGCGTTAGCCGTTACCTTTTCCTGTCTGGCTGGAACTGTATACTGTACGTTTGTGTGAATTTTGTTTAGTTGTTGTAATTTAGTGAAATAAGTTTTTAGAATAAATCTATTAAAAATTTTCAAGTATACAGTTCAATTCTATGGTTTATTCTCTACAATTTGTTATTATAAAACTTTATTTTTGGGTAAAGCATAATTTATAATCCTTAATTCCTATTCAAAATGGGTGATCGTGAAATAGTCTAAAAAAAAGGTTTTCAAGCACTGTATTCCAAAAATTATTCTATACCCCTCTCCCAGGACAGCCCCCTCCTTGAAAATCGGCTGGATGCGCCCATGCTTTTACCACCCTTCTTCAAAAGTACTAGAAAAGATCGTGGAAATTTTCAAATCGGGCTATAAATAGATGTTATACTGTTGTTATTGACACATAATTATTACTTTATTAATGTTAGTGAAGTTAGTATAGAATGTACGGCGGTCTCATCTTTAGGGGGGCGAATTTTTCACTGAAACCAAAGGGCGCCAATTTCGAAAGGATGGCGCCCTGTACAATACTGTTGTACGTGTTCCTGATATTGTCTATCCATAAAGAGGTGCCAAAAAGAAATAGGGCGTTTCCGCGTTTCTTTTAATTACCGAAAAGGGCGGTCGCGTCTTTAAGAGGGCGAATTTTTCACTGAAACCAAAGGGAACTGATTTCGAAAGAATGGTGCTCTAAACTAGTGTATGTGGTCTTTTGTGTCCGTAAAGAGGTGAGAAAAATAAATATGGCATTTCTTTTAATTCCCGAAAAAGGCGGTCGGGGCGATCGCGTCTTTAGGGAGGGGGGGCGAATTTTTCACTGAAACTAAAGGGCGCCGACTCTGAAAGGATGATGCCCTATAGCGGTTATCTGTCTGTCCCTAAAAAAGCGCTAAACAGAAACAGGGAGTTTCTTTTAAAACCCGAAAAGGGCGGCCACGTCTTTAGGCAAACATTTTTCGGCGCAAAAAATATTTTCGGAAAATTTTGAAGGCGACTTGGTCTTGAAATTTTTGTCCCCGTGCCGCCGGCTTCGCTTGCTCGTCGGCGCCCCCTCCGTGGCGGCGCCCCATGCGTCAGGATGTTCCGCATGGTCCTTGCGCCGGCCCTGGCTCCACCAGACCCGTCTTACGAATCAATCTTTGCTTGGCTTGAGAGGTCTGACTCACAACTAATTGGTTGAAATAACTTCAGAGACGTTAATAGTTTGTATTAAATGTATAATTAAATAGCTATAACTTTTCTAAATTAATAACATTTAGAATTTTTATTGACTTTATTGAACAATGGTTGAATTAACATGATACTTAATGAAAATTGTTCTTAAGAAACGTACAAATAATTTAATTTCTTAATGTTTAATTTATAAATTTGTCTCTTTCTCTAAATTTTACTTAATGATAAGTTGCTAAATCTACTAAACTAACTTCACCATAATATTTTGATAATTATTATATTTAATGTATAATGTTGTTAAGGGAAACTGTACTAATTAATTACCACGCAGTTCCCTTAATATTTAAAATATAAAACTTATTCTTTATTAAAATAAGCTAAACAAAATATAGTACAAAATATTTGAAATTAAAAGTTTGTTAATTAAGTTAACATGATTCTTTGTTATAAACCCTTAACTTAAACAGCAGTTTCGGACCTTTTAAATTGAATCGGAATCTCCATTCAATTGCTTATTAGGTATTTTCAAAATCCTTGGCAGCTAATTCTCTTGAAAGAAGACCCGGCCAAATTGCTTAGTTAGTGTTGCTCTAAAATTATGACTTTATTTTATTACACATATATTATTCCATTTACTATCTGTATATGATTTTACTTTAATTATCTGGATATGATTTCGTTTCTTTAATTTGCTTAACCTCGAGATCTGTCTTAACATAAATTGAAATTTTTAATTTACTTACATATTTGTGATTTCCCCTTTCACCCACTTAACTGATACTATATTTTTGATTAATTATTTTATTTAACACTTTATTGACATTATTTTATTTATATTCGCACATTCACTGAACACTATTCATCCACTGGTTCCTGCATGAACTTTGCAATTGATGACTGATTTTAACTTGATGATCGATTTTCACTTGTTGATCGATTTTCACTTCATGAGTTATTCGACTTGATGATTGACTTTGCTTGATTAGTTATTTCACTTGATGATTGATTTTAAATATTATTATTTTAAGGTAAAATGTAATTAGTTATGTGATGAGCTTTTAGGTGTCAATCCTCCACCGGTTTCTTGAGGAAGACCTCGATTTTCCCATTCTCGTCCCACTCCTGTCTCCGCGTCCGTTCGAAAAACCGTTTGTCATTGGCTAAAGATTTTTCACCCTATTGGCCTTTCATTTTTTTAAATATTCGTCTATTTGTGAATTCTTGACAGACCATTCACATGTTATTCTGCATTGTTCGCTAAAGCTATGTGAAGTGTAATATGAGTCTTTTCACTTGTTTCAGAGCAAGTACTTCTAAATACAGCTTACTTGATTGAAATGTCTGGGAATGTAACATAATAGTTTACACGTGTGTTGATAGTATCAGTCGTAATCTATTAACAGTGTCCTTTCTTCTTAACTAACTTGCTTTGAATATTAGAATATTACTTTAATTTGTTTTATTTTAATTATTTAAGTTTTTTGCGATTTTGGTATCCCTTACAATATCTAATATTTATTTTTTTAGATAAAATCCAAAAAAAAGATTCATTCTAGTACGAACAATCTAAAAAAATTTTACTTAAGGTGACTCATTGAAGTTATTTTATCGATAACATTTTTTATCCTATAAACTAATTGTGTAGTACTTACTTTTTATTTTGAGTGTATACAGGTTTTTAGGCATGTGGACGAGAGCAGCTTGCAGCCAAGATACGAGGTTACTAGCGAACTCTTGGATTCCCATTAATATACTATGATTTAGGCACTGAAAACAATGAAATTCTGTTTTTACATGATCATTGTTACAAGAAATGTGTGCCCTGTTTCAGAAACACCCTTTATGATGCTGAAACTTTAAACGTACTATATTCTTTAAAGGTTGGTTTTTTAATAGGATTCCCTACTCGGAAATGTTACTAAATTAAAATTTTAAAACCATTTTGTCTTATTAAATTCCACATAGTTTCTCGAATGAAAAACTGTACCATTTTACAATTTTACAAATTTTTTAAGGGGGAATACAGCATTATATGAGAGCATTCGGTGATCGTAAATAGCCAAATTTGCAGCTATTTTGTTTATTCATTGACTTGCTCAGAACTGTAAACAGGGAGGGAGAAACTCAGGCTTCTAGAGTCCCACAGCTCAGAAAAAAATATTGTAGGTAATAACTACCTTACAGTGGTATTATTTCTACTCTTGTTTGGCTGATAATGTCCGTTAACTTTATGTAACCAAAATTAATAAAAAAATTTAAATTTTAAGTTTATTTATTTTTTATTTAAACACAAAAAAACCTTATTGGTTATCATCGCTTAGGTATAGTGAGCATATATTGCTCGTAATATCTAGAACCAGATATAAACAAAATTACAATAAATGAATAGCAGCTACGGCTTCAAATAATTAACAATAGAAATAAAACTATTTCAGATACTAAAATTATTTAACAAGAAAAAAACAGAAAGAACCATAACTTGAAATTAATGAAAGTTAACTTGTAATTTTGGAAAAATTACATTTTCAAAACATTTATAGTAAAATATATGTCTGTTTATATTAATTTGAATATTCCCAAAAGGTAAAAATATTATGTTTATTTTCAGCTAGTGCAATGAAAAATATTATGTGGATATTCCTACTATTCTGTCCTAATTGTAAATCCACTTGGAGGTTATCATCGCCTATCTATATACCTTAACTTATAATAAAACCGTGTCTGTCTGTGATGGCATCAACTGATAACGGTTATACGTATAAAGCTGGGGTTCGAGCCATTAGACGCAGCATTTCTTCGGTAAGGTTTAGGAGAAAGTCACATTCGAAAAAGTCCATTCGTTCAAAAGTTGTGACGTCATTAGCGACCAAAGACGACTACGG
>JAGFPH010000738.1:3616-79106 GCA_018207615.1 Philaenus spumarius
TTTTGTTGGGTGTAGTAAGTGAGCACTGATCATGGTCCCCAGAACACGATTTCGGGTGTCATTAAAAACTTTATATAGGTTTTTAACAGGGTGATTCACGACGATATGCAAAAACTTCGGGAGCTCATTAATTTTGTTGGGTGTAGTAAGTGAGCACTGATCATGGTCCCCAGAACACGTTTTCGGTTGTCATTAAAAACTTTATATACAGGGTGATTCACGGCAATATGCAGAAACTTCTGGAGCTCATTCTACACGTAAACGTAAAGAAAAAAAATTATATAAACATAGGTCCAGAAATGCTTCGTTTTCCAGACATCTGCCAAATTTTTTTTTTAAATCTACTATTACACATACGATATAAAAAAAATCGAGTCTCTAGATTACAATTATGTAAGCTACATTTGATTCCGTTTTGAGACTAAAAAATAAGAAAATAAATTATAGTTTAAAAAACTAAAAAAAAAAACATACTTTAATCGCAAACATAACTAAACATTTTTAAATAATTGTAAAATACGTAGAGTTCGTTTAATTTTTTTTAAATAATAACTCTACTTGTATAAATATCAACCAATGAAATATTTGTAACATTTGATGCCAAGAACCCCATACTTTTTTACAATTATTTAAAGTTTTTTAGTTCTGTTTGCTACTAATGCGTGTTTTTTTAAGTTTTTAAACTATAATTTATTACACTAAAGAACTAAACAAAAAATATTTAGTGTTTCGTATGAAAGAAAACAAAACACTAATAATGGAATTACCACTATGTTTATAACAGCTGAAGTAACGGGCTGAAATTTGGTTTAGCGATAGTTAGGCATTGTCTAACCACAGATCTAAAGTTTAAAAAAAAATTTACTTTGTACTTTAATTATTAAAACTAAACCTAGTCCATCTATCAATATATCATACAATTAACACATTTGTTGGTTGAATGCCCTTGTGGCACACTCCTAAAACTTACAATCTCTTGATCTTGTGATAGTTGCACTGTTCCTGACTTAGGCCAAGTCGAACTGCTCTATACCTTCATCAACCGCCGCACCTGATCTGTATTATCGAGAAGTTTTAGAATCTTGAGATTAGGATTTCTTATCTTTATGCTTGTTAGCAAATCGTTGAACCTCTTCATGTACTGTAGCAATCCCTAGATCTCTGTGGAGATCATCATTACATACTTACCAAGGAGCATTAACATTGCTTTTTAGTACGTTGTTTTGGAACGTCTGAATAATTTTTATATTGCTTCTTTTAGCAGAGCCCCAAAGCTTATGAAGTAATTGCTTATTGTGCACTGACAACTAAGAATGGCTCCCGAGAAGCCAATTCATTTTCTTCAATCTTTGATTAAGTTCGTTACTTATCTTTTTTACGTGTACTTTCCAGCGCAGTTTTGTGACTAGTACCATGCCTAGATATTTTGCATGTTGAATCACTTGTTGATTGATTTTCACAGGGAGATAATTGATTTTTCTATTAGTATAAGAAACATGAACAGACCACTTTTTTGTCTAATTACTGAATCTATTGACAGCCATCTGCAGTCTTCCAGTTGCCTCCTCAATGCTATTTCCCTCTGAAATAACAGCGGTACCGAACTAAAGTAAAAGAAAATTGTATTCTCTGTTTATGGGGTAGATTAGGGGAACGAAAATAAATCTTTTGAGCCCATCGAGTGATACGTCAAATCAGTGGAAGCAAATTAAACTAATTCAAAGATATATTATTTAATTATTTAAAAAATAACATAATACATTTTTTTGTAAAAAACACACTTAAAAATCACTGATACTCTTGTAGTGATGCTAAATAAAATTTGAAATAATTCAAGAATATACTTTCATAAGTCTAAATTGAAGGAAATTTGTCAAACCCTGATTTCTATAAATATATAGTAATATAAATAGGTTGAGTCAAAAGTGTGGATTGTTTGAGTTTTGCTTTTAAATCTTATGGAAATAAATATAACTAGCTGACCAGTGCGAATATTTCACAAGTTCGGAGTAGGCCTACTTACCTGATTTAATACAAAAACCAAACCAAATAATATTTATTTCCTCCAATTATTTACATACATAATATATACATTTTACTGGTTGGGAAATATCTAACCATCTTTTCCAGTATTCGATGGTTAGTTTGAAAAAACAAAACAAAACTAAATACAAAATAATAAAACATTGACCATAATATATTAGTAATAATAATATACATTGATTTAATTAAGTAAATTATGTTTATTTATTTACGTTGGTTTGATTTGATTGATTTGTGTGATATATTATACTTGCATATAGAATGTAAACAATCTAACTAACAGCTGTCATGCTAGTTAAACAAATTGTTATTAGATGGCACCTTTCATTAAGCCGCGGTCACACTAGGCTGGTTACCAGCCGCTAGTAACTAGCCGCTGGTAATATCACCAGCAACCAGCGCAGGAGAAAGGGTTCACATTTGAATGTGCAAGGCTAGTTAGTAGCCGCTAGTAAAGTGACTGTTGTTATGAAAATGAATATGAAACTGGTTAAATGTTAATATGAGACCGAGATTTTCGTTATTTTTATCGCGGTATTATATATGACAAATATTACCTTTAATTTAAAAAAACATGGACGGGATTTGCAAAAACATTTTTTTAAACTGCATTTTAGGTAGGCCTATTTTAGGATTGAAATCTTTAAGCATAGTTGCACAGTATTATAATAAATCTATATATATAAAAATGAATTGCTGTTCGTTAGTCTCGCTAAAACTCAAGAACGGCTGGACCGATTTGGCTAATTTTGGTCTTAAAATGTTTGCAGTAGTTCATAGAAGGTTTATACGTAAAGAAAAATTTGAAAAGTTTGCCGAAAAAGTTTCAAATTTACAAGAAACTCAACAGCCTTTACTGTATGAACTCAAAACCATAGCTTACAAAAACAGCTGTTCGTATAAAAAGCTTAGCAACACATTATGTTTGTTTACAATCATTACCATAGCAACATTACTTAGCAAATTTATAATCACTTTAATACTCTTCAAAACTAACAGCTTTTTAAGGTTAGATTGAAAAACTATAAACAAACACAAGGAAAAATCAACGAAAAATGCTTACAGAATTATAATTCAACTCAAACATTGGTTATTAAATATCTATATAGGCCTTCTTCCCCGTAGCTTTATTTTGATATATAATTGTATATTTAAATACTAAACAATATCTTATACTAATTAGGCCTATACATTTAAAATTACAAACTCTATTTGAACCAGTTTGTTACATCCTAAATTAACTCGGATGTTACAAAGTGATTCAAATATATTTTCTACGACCCCCAGCTAATTTAAACCCTCGCTAAGAAAGGGTTAAAAGAAATTCGAAATTTTAGGGCGGTTTGGGGGGGGGAGTCAAAGTTACTAAAAATCCCTATAAGAACGAATTGGAATGAAATTTGGTACGTAGCTTCCTTTTAGGTTGTAGGTGCACGCAACATTGTCAATGAAATTAAGTGAAAGTCAAACTTAGTAAAAACTATAAATTAAAACGATATATTTAAAGCTTTTTCATGTTAGATAGTAGTTTACAGGAATACAATTTTCAGTGCTTTCCTAAATAGCGTAGACTTTTTTTCATGACCACAGTAGGATACGCACAGGTATTCAACGAACACTTAAAAATAATTACAATTACGTCAAAAAGACTGAAAATACCAACAACCACGGGCAACGCCGTACGGGTCAGCTAGTCTTAAATAAAAAAAAAAATTGTAGGCCTACCTACAATTTCGTTTTGTTTCTGAGTTTAGATTTTTTAGCCGTTAATAATAACTACTCATTTTATGAATGTTATTTTAATAAACATGACAATAGTAACCAATATAATGCATTTAAAATATTGATTAAAAAAAAAAAATCAATGACAACACTATAATGGTTCAACAGAATTAATTCAACATTTTAGTATAATTTAATTCCACATAGTTGTAATTTTATATTGGAAATGGCCTACAACTCCTTCACCAGCCACTAGTGAGCTACTAGGGGTTCACATTGGTTGGCTGGCGCCAGCGAGGAGGTCACGTGACTGCCAGCGGATGGCATTATCCAACTGCTGGTGTTGGGTCAGACTACGCTGCTTGCTGGTAATATCACCAGCGGCTAGTTACTGGTAGCTGGTAACCAGCCTAGTGTGACCTCGGCTTAAGGAACCATAATATGAAGTATAATATAAAAGTTTTTTTAATAAATTTTTGTAACAAAAACATGAGTTTTAAGCTGTTTGTCTATTTTTGAGCCATAGCGGAAGAACATAAGGTTTAAAATGATGCTTAAATAATTAATTTTGAAGAAGAATTAAAGGAGATATCGCTTGGCGACAAAACAAAATATCCTTGAGAAATAATATATAAGGATTAAGCCATTTTCAAAAAGCTCAATATTTGAACTTTAAACAGTCACCATTTTGTGTAGGGTGAACCTTTTGATGTCTGTTTTGCGGTAATGTGTTCTCCTTAGACCTTTAATTTGATGTACAACTCGACCTATGTGCCAATTGAAGATTTTCCTCCGTCTCCCTTCGGACGGTCCCCCTAAGGTGATAAAAAAATTATAATTGCTTCAAAAATTAGTTTTTTTGGTAGAGAAACGATGTAAACTTATCAAGTTTTATTGAATAATCTGCAATAAATAGTTACACAAATATAACACCGTTCATGTACTTTTGAGACACCCTGTATAGGCTATATTATGTTTATAAAACATACGACATGCTGATGCACTGATGTTTACACATGGTTAATTTTATGCCCCTTAGGTTTCACAAGAAATATTTTTAAAAGATTAAAATATAAAATAGTAAAAAGAGGTTTAATATTTTTTTAAAGTTTTTAACTGAGATATTGGTTTAATTTTATAAATACAGTAGAACCTTGATCATTCGAGCTAATTGAGGCTGGCTGTACCACGAACTATAAAAAAACTCGGAATACATAGAGAAATGGACAAAAATGAAGAATAATATATTTTTAATGATTTAATTAGTCGAAATATTAGAATATTTAATAGTAGAAAATGTTTAGTTTTTATCTCTATTACCCACCATTCCCATACAGTTACTCGTACTTCGCCGATACCGTACTCGACTGCAAGTTCCTTCAAGTTAAGTATTGTCTAGTCTTTTCAAGGCCTCTAATTTAATTTTAATTGGCACAAACTTTCTTTTAGCTTTTCCGCTAATTGTTACAAAAACGCAATCAAAATTAAAAAACTAAAACGCTTTTAACAGAAACAGTAAAGAATGCACTCACTAATCGGCAATGTTACACAACATGTTATTGGAACTGACAGTTCATTATTGAAATTGAACTATTTTTAGAACAACAAGAGACAGTCAAGTATAGGCTGTATGAATGAGCTGACATGAGATGTAAGAAACCGTAGGCGAGATCCAATGTTGACTCGATACCTTTTTTTTTTTTTTAATTTAAGGAAGGAAAAAAAGGACAAAAATCTTTATGACATTGTCCGGGGACTGAAGGTGGTGGGCAGCCTCCTTACCCCGGTAAAAACCATTCAACCTTCCATTCCATCTTCCCTCCTCTGCGGGACCATCACTGAGATATTACTTCACAGAGGAGAGGATCTGTCTTGCCCTATAAGGTCATCCACCATCCTTTTGACCGGCTGGAATAGCACTCTTGTACAGCACCTATTGTAGAGTGCCCTGCCCGAAATCCATGTTGGCGTTCCGAAAGACCTCCTGCAGCGTGAATTGAGTGCTGTAAGCGTGATCTGATTAACTTCTCCAGTAACTTGCCTACCACGTCCAACATACACAGAGGTCTATATGACGATGGAGAGTCAGGAGATCCCTTCCCTTTCCTTATCAGAACAAGTCAGGCAACCTTCCAGGGGTGCGCAAATACTCCTGCCTTCAGGCATGCATTATACATGTTGAGAAGGAGTTTTGGCTGAGCACTAGCAACTATCTTTATGACCTCCGGTGGAATTCCATCTGGGCCGGGAGCCTTCCCATCCTTAAGCGTTTTTACAGCTGTTGCCAATTCAGACTCTGTGAAGAGAGGAATATCCATATTCTCATGCTGTATCTTTGGATTTTCCATATGTGGATGATTAGGGAAAAGAGCACCTACCACTTTTTCAACTGCTCTGGCACTCATAGCTCTATTGGCACTAGCATCACCCAACCTACGTGTGACCAATTTATATCCCATTCCCCAGGGATCTTCGTTAAGCTCATCACACAGGGATCTCCAACATCTCTCTTTGCTTTGTCGTATAGCTTTTACCAGCGCTTTCTTTGCCAATTTGTATTCTCCCATCAGCATCACCACTTCGGCTCCGCCCTGAGCTCGCTGTGCTCTTCTCCTGAGTTGGAGGCATTTACGTTGCAGTTCTGCTATACCGTCAGTCCACCAATAAACCTGTTTTGTGCTGTTATTTTTCCTTCTACGGGGCATAGCCAAATCACAGGCCTGCCGGATGATCCGAGTGACCTCATCTACAATGGTCCGTGCTTCTTTTGTTCTCAGTATCTCTAGGCGATTAATTTTACTGAAATGTAATCCAAAGTTTAGCGCCTCCATCAGCATATCCCTATCCATTTTCCTTACATTCCATGTAGGTGAATGATGTTCCTTGGGGTGTGTAGTCCTTCTGATTTCTTCAACAGAAAAGATGATGTATCTATGGTCACTTCCTGTATATTCATTTAGAACTTTCCAGCCATTGATTTTTAGGGCCAAGTCTTCTGACACTAGCGTTACATCTGGGATTGAGTAACCAAAGCTGGGTCTACAATAAGTTGGTGTGTTCCCTTTATTAACCACAACTAAACCAAGTCTAGCCGCTATTTCTAAAAGTAGCTTTCCCCTGCGGTTCGACATTCCCCATTCTGCCGCTCTGGCATTAAAGTCTCCAGCAATCACCATGTTATTCCGGAATCGCACAACAACGTCCTCCATTGCATTTAGTTTTTCTTCATACACTCGGATTCCTTCGTTTGGTGATAAATAGCAGCTCACGTAGGTTACGTTCTTACTTTTTATCCAAACAAAACCGTTACCTAGCCCACTCTCGCTCACAGGAGTTATTTGTGTATTTGTTACCCAGATCGCAGCTGTTCCCGAAAGGTCCGCATACCAGTTTTTGGAGTCCCTGTTACGGTACTGTTCGCTAATTATAGCTATACATGCATCTGTGTCCAGCACCAGTTGATCTATTAAACCATCAGCAGCTATGCATCTGTTTAATTTCCCTTGCAAAACTTTCATTCTGTCCTGGTTCCTCCCTTTTTAGATGCCAATGCATCCCGGAAAACTTTACATGCTCCAGTTCCAGGAATGTGTCGCAGTGCCTTTTCTGCTAGTCCATGCTCAGTGCAAAGGACACAATGCGGTTCCTCCTGGCATTGTGCCGCCTTGTGCTCCCTATTTCCACACTTCCAGCACAAATTGCTTCTGTCCGGACCATTGCACTTGCTTTTTCTATGGCCATATTGAAGGCATCGAAAGCAGCGCTGAACTTCCACCCGTCGCCTAATCCTAGCTAACACCCAACCTACTTTTATTCTATTTTCCTCCAATAATTTTTTTGCCAATACCTCCTCTAGTTCGACAATGGCCATACACTGTTCTCTTATGTTCGGTCCAAGAAGATTGACTTTAATCTCTTCTGTCACGTTGTGCACGAGTCCAGATCCAGAATCTCTAATTTCATCCGGGGTATTAAACATCGAACATCTCCACCTTCTCCTATGGCTACTCTTATAGCAGTTTGAAAAGCTACTTGATCCCGACAGCTGCCCAAGCGAAGTAACAATTTGCCTGCTACTGTTTTCCTCACACTTCTTATTTCTGTGCCAGAGTCTTTAGGATTAACGTCCTTTCTTATTGCTCCCAAAACCTCTGAGTACCTCTTCCCTGCAGCTCGATTAATAATTAAGACCTTTCCTCTAGGCCCTGCTTCTCTGCCTGCCTCCAGCCTCTGTGGCCTTGTAGCCTTTTTCGGCGTCCGTTTCGGATTAGAAATACTTTCGTTGATTTCGGTTTTTCTTTTAAGGTCTTTCTGCTTCCTTGATTGTACTAATGTGTATCCATTTTGATCATCTACAGGATACTGGGCTTCCCTATGTTTGTCCTCTTTCAATTCAGGTGAATCCCTTGCCTCCCTGCAAGTGCTTTCTATTTCAGGACTTGGTATCGAAATTCTTGGCCGCATCCGTGAAGTTAAATTTATCTTCTCTTTAGGGCTAGCCACCATCAAAACAGATGCTCTTTCCATAACACTCCCTATTGCATTCTGTCTTACCAGTCTGCAAGCCCGCACCACTTCTAATCCCTCTTCAATAAATATAAGCCCATTTTTAATGGCCATATTCACATTCTTTTGTTTTCCAGCAGCTTGACTCATACGTTTTAGAGTGTCTCTAATAGCTTTTAACTGCTCCTCTTCATTATTGTCAGCATCTCTAATTTGTTCTGCCAGTCTTGTAACTTCATTATTTACTACCTGAGTATGACTCGATACCTACTTGCGAGTATTAGTGTGTCGTCAAGTCCCCAAGTGAACACAAGCCAGTCGCTTCGATCTTTTGTCACCTTCAAAAAACTACAATTGGGCGGTGGTAACAAAGTCATTTTGAAGGCGCGCTACAATCGATGTTTTAAATGCTTTAAAATAGTCAAAAAAAGCTGTTTTTTAATTTTGCAAACAGCTCGAAATACCCGGACCCTCGAACTATTATGACTCGAATTATCGAGGTTCGACTGTATACAATTTTTGATTTTTTTTTTTTAATTTACGTTATTCTTCTGTATTGAATGAATTTAAACTCATTTCTTCCCGTATTTCTGTTGTAGGAGCAGCTAAGGAAGGTTCTGCCTCGCCACCAAAGAAAAAGTTGAAACAAGGTAAGCCATTCAAGGATGTTTGGGTTCGTTCACATGCCATTAACAGTTTTTGTAAAATGTTTGATTGATATAAACAAAGTACAATTTTATTTAGTAAATTAAGTCTAAACATTTAGTGCATGTCTACTAACAATATTGTGTTCTTAATGTACTGAGTGACTGGTTTACCTCAATGTCAGCTATTGAATTGTTCAGCCATGGCCACTTGTTGTTTTTAATTGTATATGCAACTTTTGAAACATTTTCAATACATTTACACATTAGACACACAGTCCATTTAAAACCCTTTTTAGACACTTTATAAACAGATTTAATACTTTTGTACATTCCGTATGTGGATGTAGGTTGACTGCCTATTGAAGTTTTGATTTATTTCTGGTTACTACTTATTCTGTTTCTAATCACCTTCAGTTCAAATTTTATCATTCTTCCGACACATTATAAACATGGTAAATATATATACAGTTGGGGTGCGCATCATTCGGTCCAAGGACAACCCATATTTATAGAATAACACTATGTATTCGTGTTTGTGTGTTTTCAAATAATATGTTAACGACGTCGAAAGAGCGATAACATCTCTGAAGATTGAGTAATAGCTCCGATAAGCTTTAAAGAATTAAAAGGAAGTCCAGGGGGTCTACCAACCTGGAAAAGTCAGGGAATTTCACTCAACCTGGAAAGGTTGGGGAATTTTGTGAAAAATTGTTGAAAGTCATGGAATTTTATTAGAGCCAGAAAAATGCTGTGAAATGTTCTAAAGAATCTTACAACAATTCCAATGTGAATAAGCATACATATACTTTAGAAAGTCAAGACCATTAGTTTATTTGTTATGGGTCAATCCATTTCAAATCAACCAATATGAACTAAAAAGGTTGCTGTCAAAATTTATTTATTTTTTATTTTTTTACACAAGTTAGCACAACTATCAGGGGTTTTTAAATTTTTAGGGCTTTAGTTTTTTTTAGGCGGCTTTTGTATTGGCGTGTCGGTGAAATTTACACTTTGCAGAGGTTAGCGCAAAGCTTTGTATCTCCTGTGTTTTTCAAGATATTGAGTTCAAACAAAAACTATAATAAAGGTAGTGAAATGCTGAACGTTTTTGATCCTATGCTTTGTTAAGCCTACCTTAATGCAAATGCCTGATAAAAATTTATAAACTTTTAATTAAATTACAAGTAAAAAAACATGGACCAAGACCTGGATTTTTTCACTTGTAATTAATTAATTAATTAAATTATTTAACCCTTGCTGAGGAAGCGTGTAAGCAGGTAATTTATTACAAATTAAAAATAATAAACTTTTAACTTAAAAAATTTAAATCTTCATTTTAAAAATAAAAATTTGTATAGAAAGCAATGAGACTCACCATCAATTTTTTTCTGGGTAGAGGCTTGGTAGTATACTACTTCTTAAAAAGATTCAGGCCTATGTTAGGGATGGATGGTATTACAACACAAGCCCAGGGTTCACAAATTAAGCTACAGCATCGATGGTGGTTCAGTGGTATTATTTAATTACTTTAATCTCTAAATTTCTAATCACAACTTTACCTACATGTATATCATCACACTAAAACAAAGTCCAATTATTACTTATTACTATAATTTAAACATACAAAGATCAAACTCTACAATCTTGTTAATCCTAATCATATCCAACTAATTAAGTCCCAAGACAGAGCACTCTAAATAACGGAATTTCTCAAACACAATGATATATAAATTAGTTGGCTGTACTTCCAAATTACACCTTTATGTAACCGTATTGAATGATTATACATATACTATTTGCTCACCTTGTCACCGTGTCCCTTCAAGGCAAAGGTCTCCCAAGAGCAGCATATCAACGGGCAGAGACTCTGCTGCCCCGTGGTGTCTCTAAAAGACTAACCCCCTTTTTAGGTCAGTCAAGCGTATCCATAACCATCCAGGTTACTCAACATAGAATTTTGCTTGTCTCAGCTATTGCTACACTTTTATATACATTTCGCAATAGCTTCTACTTTAGGTTCTCTTCTTGGGACTTATAAGCTTTACATTGCTTCCTAATAGTAATAATAATAATAATAATAAATCCAATTCTAATATTAAGCCTTTGCTTTATGCAATTATTCCTAGCAACACTTCCGCTTTGAAAAATGTCGTCCCTGACATTGTCTTTACACTTGGGGGAAGTAATATCTAATACATATATTTTTATCCTAAATAAATAATTTAACACATTTACAATTATATCCTGATATCAAAAATATACCAATTTAACAATGTAACAGTTTATGAATATAATAATTTAATCTTGATGTGCCATATTCTACTGACGTTATCCATTACATTTAACCCTTTTCAGGGAAGGGTGACCGCTGCATCCTTTTGACATCGACCCCGATGTCCTCTGTCGTTGTAGGAAACATCCCTCGATTTCGTGTGGCAGTCCCTTAGTTGTGCGTTCCCCGTTGGTGACTACCGTTGCTGCCAGTAGGACGTATCTTAGACCAGCCGCCATTGTATATCTAATATTCTGGAACATACTCTGTTTAAATATTATTGCAGTGTATTAAACATATTCGTCTGTCTTGCCGTTTGTTGCAAGCTGCCTTCGGCTGGAACTGAGCAAATGTCATGTATAATCATTCATTATGTTACCTTTTGGTAGCTGTATTATTAATTAGTATTAGTACCGTAATACGTAACCGATATTGAGGTTGCTCTGCCTTGTGTACCAGTAATAAATATTTGTTTTTCACAAAATTATGAGATTAAAATCTGAAACAAATCACACCATTTTTAAAACATACTTTATATCTTAATCATAACCCTTATTATATGTTATTAACTATCACTTAGTTTCGTAACTATACCGCTATCCTGGCCGCTATGAAATGTGTGTTAAAAATGACGTCGGTGTCGTTAAGAGATGCTGAGTCTGTCTGTTTACGAATCGTGTGTAGTGTAGTAAACCTTCATTCAAGTTGTGTAACCTTGATGCTCGGAGTTGTGTCTTGTCAGCATTCTGTAGTGATTGGTTCCCGTGTTAAGTATCATGTGATTTGTCCACTTTGTCCGTGTAATTTGCCCTAAATTTGTAGTTGGTGAAATTCTACTCAAGGTCGATTTTGGCTTTACTATTGTAGCTGTACCGGTGTGCTTGCCGCCATTGCTTGTGTGTGTAAGCCTTGCCGCTCCATTATCTTCTTCGTTGATTTAAAGTGGCATCTCCGTCCGTCCTGAGTATGGGCATTTAGTTGTGGTTTGACGTGTATAGTGTCATGTGGTTTTAATGTTATTTTCCCTTGTGAGACGATGTTCTTTGTTGTGGTGTGAATCGGATTTGCCGTTTTCCGCTTTTTCAAACATGACCCGTGTAGTCGTAAGGATTGCCCTCGAATTTTAACCGTATTTGTTTTATAGTTTATGATGGCATTGTTTGTCATCAAGAAATCATTCCCTAATATTATATCACATGCTAAGTTTTTCACTAAATATACCGTTTGTATGTATTGCACACCCTGTATTTGTAATAATGCTGTGGCCATTCCCATAACCGTCATTGGAGTTTCATTTGCCGATGTTAAAATTATATTGTCAGACGGTAGTGGTGTAGTAAATCTTCGTAATTTTTCATTAACGCATGAGATGTTACATCCAGTGTCTAACAACATGTGTGTGGAAATGTTCCCGAGATGGCCTTTCACATGTATTGCTAGACCTTTCCGGTTTTCCGCTAAGTATGTATTTAGAAGTACCTGGTTATTCCCGTGATTATCACTTCCTGCCGTAGATATTGTTTTATTCGGACTTTTTGTCTTACTTTTCAATGAATTCCTCTCAAGACCACTGTCACAGATGTCACGTTTCGAGTGTATTACGTTTCCACGAGTGTCATCGTTTTCTTGATTAAACCGTCTTCTAATAAAATCTATATGTTTTTGTTGCTCGTAATGTTGTATGGCCCTCCATTGCATTCCTGGTGTATCATTAGCTCTTGTGTTCATATGAAATATGTGTTGTCCCCGAGGCTTTTTAGGCTCAGTGGAATATCGTTTTTGTATTCCTGGCCAGAGTGGCTTGTTTTGAAATCTATGTTCACAGTCCTTTGCAATGTGTCCTATATTTCCGCATATAAAACACGTGTGGCACTGTGTCGTGTACCTGTTACGCTGTGTGAGAATTGTTTGTCTTTCGGCTCCACTCCGTTCATCGTACCTTCCGTGCCTCTGTGCCCAATGATTGTTGTAGGTTTCCTCCCTATGCGGTGATTTACTTGACTGGAATTGGACCCGCGCGCCTCTATGTTCCCTGACTGTATTGTATCCTTGTGCTCTGCATATATCCTGTCTCTCGATCGTGTTTGTGGGCATCTGTAATTTGTCTAGCATTGCCATAATCTTATTGATTTTGTCATCCATTTCCTTGACACGCCCGTCAACTATATTATCCGACGAATGGCATCCTAAACGCTCGCGCATCAAGTAAGTAGCTTTGTCATACGCTTTAATATTTGCGTCTAGTTTTTGCAGAGTTGTGTTATCTAGCATCGCTATTTGCTGTAGAATCGCCGGATTTAAACCTTTCAGGATATATGTGCAAAGTTTCTGTTCCGGCATGTTACTGTCTAATCGTGCGCACAAATGTTCAATTTCTGTCCAATACTGAATTACCGATTCGTGTGACAATTGTACCCGGTTATTAAGTTTCATCAAGAGCATTTCCATTTCCTGAATAGGGGCAAAAACTGTGGTAAATGTGTCTTTAAGATCTGCCCAAGTAAAGTTTCTACGTTTCCTTTCAAAATTCTCAAAATATTTCAACGCTGTCCCGTCAAGATACATCGGAAAGTATATAATTTTCTTTTCGTCCGTCCAACTATTTGCTAAAGCTGCACGTTCAAATCGCGTAACGTGACTTAAAATATCTTCCCCCGTGGTCCCACAAAACCTGCCTGGATCGAAAAAAGGTAGTCGTTCCGCCATCTCATACGGTGGTTGGACCCTTGCCGCAATACTCGAGTCGGTCGCTTCTATAACGTTCCCTGTCTTGCAACCAAACTCAACCGTATCGTATATGTTAGATGCGTCAAAGGTTACCGTCCTTGCCTTCCGTTCCTCATGCTGCTCTACTACCCAATTACCGTAACCCTTAGCATTGTCACCAAAGCTCATACTAGCATCTAAGCAAAGTTATATATTACGCAAATTAGACCGTAAGAATTCTAAATCAGCCTCGTCCGGTACACGCAAACCTAAACTTCTCTGTGCCCCGTACTTTTTTTATGATTTAACTCTTGCAACGTTAAATTCATTCAACTAAACGTTTAAAACCCCAATGTCAGCACTACAAATGTCAGCAAATTCCTAAAGCGCTCGTGTATCAAACTACAAAGACAGCGCACTACTCGATAGTCACCTGTGTAAAAACTGGGCTACTCAATTCACCGTATCTTAACCCACAGGTCTCGACCATCAATATAGTAGGCTAATTCCGAGAAGAACAATTTTGTACGAGGAAATAAGAAAGCTAATAAAACAATGAAATCCACTGTCACAATAAACTCTTTGTATCATCGTGATTAAAACGTAACACTCTTTATACTACACTCTTACATTAGCACATTTAATCAACCACATAATCATAAACTAAACATACAAGTACTTATAATGAAAATGCCAAACTTGTCAAAAAAAATAGCACCAATCGTGTATTATAGTCCAAATGAAAAGCAGTTAAAAATAAAACTTTTTTCCAAAAAAAACCTTCAGGGAGAGCTAAATTCTAAATTGAATCACCAAAATTACAAAAACTAAACCAAAAACTGATTTTGAAACTGCTGAAATTAACTGCCATGAATTCACAATTACTTCATATTGAAATAAGAACAAAACTGATCCAATTCCAACCATGTAACAAACGCAAGTGGCATTTTCATATTTCAAAACAAATACACATACATAAATTTTAAAAAGAATTCAAAATCATATCCCACATCAGAAATATCAATATCTTAACTAAAATCAAAAATGTAACCAAAACATATAGACAAAAACGCAGGTCGTAATAAAAAACTGTTTTATAACAGACTCTAGTCAATTATTTAATTCATTTTTGAACAACAAAAATTCCCTTAATCCACACAATAAAACGGTAAACAAACCCTTTCTTATTATGTTCTTAATAATAATCATTATTAGGTGTGGTTATCTCACAAAAATGCCAAACCTCACAAAAAATACAATAAACTCAACCAGTCCAAATAAAACACAAAATAAATTCACTACATATGAATCACATACCGAAACACAAAAATCCGTTAATCTATTAACACAATCTGTCGACGTATAAGAAAAACAAAAACCACTGTATCCACAATTCATACAAAAACTGAAACTTCCTTTAACACAAACTGTATTAATTAACTGTAAAACTTTACTTTAACCAAAACTTTGAACTCTAAACAAAATTTAATGCAACTCTATATATATATATTTTTTTCTATAGTAAAAACTATAGCACCGGCCTTTTGCACCATTTTGTTAGGGATGGATGGTATTATAACACAAGCCCAGGGTTCACAAATTAAGCTACAGCATCGATGGTGGTTCAGTGGTATTATTTAATTACTTTAATCTCTAAATTTCTAATCACAACTTTACCTACATGTATATCATCACACTAAAACAAAGTCCAATTATTACTTATTACTATAATTTAAACATACAAAGATCAAACCCTACAATCTTGTTAATCCTAATCATATCCAACTAATTAAGTCCCAAGACAGAGCACTCTAAATAACGGAATTTCTCAAACACAATGATATATAAATTAGTTGGCTGTACTTCCAAATTACACCTTTATGTAACCGTATTGAATGATTATACATATACTATTTGCTCACCTTGTCACCGTGTCCCTTCAAGGCAAAGGTCTCCCAAGAGCAGCATATCAACGGGCAGAGACTCCGCTGCCCCGTGGTGTCTCTAAAAGACTAACCCCCTTTTTAGGTCAGTCAAGCGTATCCATAACCATCCAGGTTACTCAACATAGAATTTTGCTTGTCTCAGCTATTGCTACACTTTTATATACATTTCGCACAATAGCTTCTACTTTAGGTTCTCTTCTTGGGACTTATAAGCTTTACATTGCTTCCTAATAGTAATAATAATAATAATAATAAATCCAATTCTAATATTAAGCCTTTGCTTTATGCAATTATTCCTAACACCTATAAACCTCATCCCTTTTTTTCAATAGACCTTCGAACTTTGCGATTTTTCAAAAAATCGGCTATTTCAACCTTGAATATCTCAGAAGGGACACACATTACAATTACCAAATTTTCACAAAATACTTATTTGTATAACAACAAGTGGCTGAAATTTGATCACTGAGACTTTATTACTTTTTGAGTTATAATTTAATGATGATTTAATTTGAATGATGCAATATTGCATGTCTGAACTTGCAGACTCCCCACCACTGAAGCATGCAAGAGTCAACAGTGTCAGTCAGTAAACCATGCTGTCAGTGATCATTGTGCAATCATTTGTAGTGGAGCTAGTGTTTAGTTGAGTTTGTGTTAAAATGGAGTGTTCTTTAGGATAGTGACTGGTGAGTTGTGCCACAAACTTGATTATCAGCCTTTTTTCTAAGGAAATATACCAAGTAAACAATTTAACTGAAAGAGAACAAACATTATTAGAATTAAGAACATCAAATAAACTTTAAACCATTTGTAACTATCATAAAATTAAGTACCTTCACAAGTACCTTAATCATGTGGCGGGAAGTATAGAAATGGTAAAAAAGAACCATCAAGACTTAGGCCTACTCCTAAACTTAAACCTAGCATATAAATAAGTAAAGTTAAGGTTTCAAAGTATAAAATCAGCTGTTAACAGAAATTCCTTCAGAGGATTGCAGCACCAAAACTGAACATCTTCAATCGTGTGATCTATTTATTTTACCTGGACAAATATTTGAAACTGACAAATGGTTTTTTTAAACTATTTATAGGCCTAAAGTTTTTTAATTTGTAAATTTTACCATAACCCTCTAATTTGAAGCCATAATCTTTACATTGATTTTTAATTCATAGGCTATTATGATATTGGAGTTTTAAAAGGATCCCTGAAATAGCATATCACGTGCCACCCATTCGTGTATATTTTTTTAAATTGTAGATATATTTTCAAAATTATACTATGTACATAATCATATCAATTAATCACAAGAAATCGTGTTCACTTAGGCCTCTATTAGCCGAAGGCAACAAGTTATTTGCAAGCAGTGACGCCAACAGTGACTAGGTGTTTTAAAGTTAAGTCGCTGGTTGCGTCACTTTTAAAAACAGCTCAGTTGAAAAAATACATAAAATGAAAAATTTCTTCTCCTATTTCTTTGCTATAGGAGAAAAGACTAACGGTTAGGAAAACACGAAAACATCCAGTGCTACTCTTTAGGATGACTGCAGACTTATATTACCCATTTTTGACCACCTGTGTCCAGTCGTCAATAAATTTGTTAATTACTTTTGTTTGTCTAAATGGCTTTTAATGAGTTGTTGGATTATATTATTATAAAATGCCTCCCAAGGTCAGCTAAGAAAGTCCTAGTGCAAAATTAATCTCCAGAAGTAGATATCAATAGGGTTGTAACTGAAAACAAACAAAAATACTCTAAAAGTGCCTTTTTAATATGATGATGAAATATTATATTATTTCATTACATGATGTTATTTAAGGCAAAGAAATCCTTATAGCATTTCTTGAATAATTTTAAGGAACTTGTATATGTCAAACATCATATTTTTGATACTAGTGGTGTCACCAGTGTCATTGGCTGATAAGCTACATTTACTACAATACCCCAACATGCTGTTGGACAACAAAAATTTACCCGTACAGTTGCCGAATTACTTGGTTGCATCACTAGTTATCCTCGGCTATAGGTCTCCAGTCTAATCGGCTACTAGTGGCATCACTGGTTGCTCTCGGCTAATGGAGGCATTAGATTTAAGAAATAGATGTATGTAAAGTAAAAAAGAAAATTTAATGTAAAGAGGATAGGGCACACAAAAATGATTAATGGTTGTGAAGAAGTAGGTGTAAAATGAACAAAACTATTGAACACAAATAACTTTCATCAAGATGTATATATTTGTACAGTATTTCATCGTGAATACAATTGGGTAAGCATTTTTCGTATATATATTTTTTACGGGTGCATCACTTGGGTGATTATTCCCATGGGAAGGCATGCAACTTTTCTCGCTGAAGTGATGTTTTATGCCTCCTGGGTAGCTTTCGGACGAGTCAAGATGGTCCAGACACGGCTCTGAGTGTGAATCTCTCGTGTTAGACTGTCAAGGTAGAGGAATCAATAATCGGTAGAGTTTAATAATACCTCTATTAAATCCCAAATATACAAGACCCCCATGTCCTGAGATAAGCTCTAACAATGCAATGTTTAAAATTTAATCTAAAATAATCGTTACAGGTTTAGTGACATTTTTTTGTGATTTTATTGATTGTACATGACAAGGTGTTTATTAATAAAATGTAACTATTTCAGCCCGGCTGCCTTTCCAAATACTGAGCCCTGCCGTCAAGCCTGTCGAGATAAAACCAAGAAAACGTAAAGCGTCATCGACATCCGACGATTTGCAAATAGTCGTAGTAGGCCCGGACGTCAAAGAGAACCAAAGTGTGGTGCCCGATAAAAAATTAAGACTAGAACCTAAAGAAGAAACAAAACAAAAAGTTAGTCAAGAAAAGCAAAATGTATCAAAGGAAAAGCATGTTTCCGAGAAAAATAAAAATGTTAAAGTCGATAAGCTCGGAGATAAAAAGAATAGTAAAATTGTTATAGGCCAAGTGATTGAAATTTTGGATGACAGTAACGATGGTGAATTAAATAAGGGAGATAGTATAGAAGAAAACATTGATTTAAATGTTGTGAATAATAAAGTGCAAAGTGATAAATCTAAAGTGATTGGTGAAATTAAAAAAGATGTAACAACACCTTCGGAAAAAGTTAAAGACGTTGTAACTACGCCTTCGGAAGAAGTTAAAGATGTTGTAACTACACCTTCGGAAGAAGTTAAAGATGTTGTAGCTATACCTTCGGAAGAAGTTAAAGATGTTGTAACTACATCTTCGGAAGAAGTTAAAGATGTTGAAGACAAACAAGAGGTGGAAAGTTTGGAAAAGCGAAAGACATCATTGGGCGTTGATAAGTCTTTAATATTGTGTGAAAGTATAACAGATAGTGAAAGTGATAAGGATAACTCTGTGATCGTAAGTAATATTGTTAATCTTTACTCGTTAGATTTGTTCCCTTATTAGATGTCAGATGGCCTTAATTTACAGTAGCTTCTTACTATTAATGTGTCTGGCTTAAGGAGCTTGTCTTCTTTCTTCCCAGACCTGACAGCAGTACAACCAATTCCACTAAAACTGGGTTTACAAATTACATATAGGGGAGAGTGTTGTACCTATGGACAATTTTAAGAAAATAATTTTTATCTCGCATGTTTTGGTCAATATTTTAATTCTAATTAAAGTATATTGTTTACTAATTTTCACTGGATGTGATACATTTTTTTTAAAAACTGTGTACTTAAAAAATTTCTAGATATTGAATTAAACAAAAACCAATGCACTGTGTACAAAGGTACAATACAGTAGAGCGTCGATAATCCGAATGTCAATAATCCGAAACGTCAAAAATCCGAACGCGTTCAGAGACAGCCCATGCAAAAATTTTGTTTCGTTTTCGTAAATTCCAATTATTGCATCGTTAAAAACTTCACAAAAAACTTCATCGCAGTTTGACATTATTATCTCTTTTTAAACACTTCTTAATACCTGCTCTCACACGCCCTCATAACAGACTGGCTGTCAGTATTTTCACTGTCACACTAATAAGCTGCTTTAGCGCTAGTAGTAAACATACAGAAAGTTAATTCATTTTTCTTTGTGTAATCATTACAACAGTGTGTCGTACATACAGTTTTTTTTATTTTTCGTTTGTGTTAACTGTAATGTAAAAGTGAACTTTTAATTGTGTACTGTACTGTAATTGAGAGTTACAAGTGTAATCATGTTGGCCCTACTGTGTACGTGCAGGTTCTTCTAAATCATAATATGTAAGTAGTCTTACATACTGTATTGTAATTACATCACTGCTTGTACTGTTTAACCACTTTAATCGATTAAAGGGCATATATTTTAGCCTAAATGGCATTTTCTTGGTTGTTTTCAAAAATTCGAACAAATTAATAATCCGAACCCCCTCGGTCCCAATTAGTTCGGATTTTCGACGCTCTACTGTATGCTCATGTACCTTTGGACACCCATGTTGTACCTTTGGACACCCATGTTGTACCTTTGGACATATGGTCTTCAATGGATAAATTAACACATTTACAAAATGATTAAGCTAATCATAAACACCTTGTAATAATTAATGTGAATTAAGTAAACTAAAATCAACACTAAATAACAAGAGTGAAATTTGCCTTTCAGAACATTGTCCAAAGGTACAACAACAGTAGGCCTACTCATCAAATAAAAACGTCCTAAACAAACTTTTAGTTTAAGAATTAAGTGAAACGATTACATTCCTAAAAAGAGCACATTTTTTTAGATTATAATGGTTCATTATATTTATAATTACTACAGAAAACAAATGTACTACAATTTACACAAATAATAAAACAAAATTACTTTTTATGATGTAAAACAATTTTTTCAAATAACAGCAAATATTGTCAAAATGGAACAATTTCCCTCCATCTGAATGGTTTTCAGTGCTGCTGCTTTACAAGGGTAGAAAGAAAAAACTGAAATACCCTCAAATTTAACAACAATTACAACTGTCCAAAGGTACAACACTCTTCCCTAACTCAGAAAATTGCAATTCCGTAACAGACTGCTTTACACTTAGCCTATTTTATAGTTTTGCCTAATTGCAAACAATATTATGTACAAAATTTATATCACCTTTTGGAGAAAACTATGGGAATATAAAGTAAGAAAAAATTCCATAAGTAAGAAAATTTTCATAAAAAAATTTTGTGAAAATATTATCTAGGCTATATCTATTTCATAAAAAATGGGAAAAAAATATAGTCACATTGTGATGAAAAATTTTAGAGTTTTTATTTGATATAAAAGTAATGACAACACGAGAAAATTTTGTTTTTTTAGGCAAAATTACAACTTAATGTGAGAAGATAAAATAAAACCTGAACACAAAATCTCACAATAAATATGTTTACTAACCTCAAACACGTTTCAATGACAATGTCGCCATATATAGTTTGGTTACTGTAGCCCGTGCATCACTGAGGATGGTGACATTGTCGTTGAAACGCGTTTGAGGTTAGTAAACGTATTTATTGTGAGATTTTGTGTTCAGGTTTTATTTTATCTAAGTTACTTTCTCACAAGTCAAGCTCATTAGTTATTTATTTATATTCCTGTGAGAAAGTTGTAGATAATTAGTTGAATTCATTTTTAGCGAATTTCCATAAGAAAAATGAGCTATTGCAGTGGCCCTTATGGTAAGACCCAAGATCAGGAGGAGCAAATGAGCACCGATCATGGTCCCCAGAACACGTTTTGGGGAGTAATTAAAAATCATATATATATATATATATATATGTGCTTGCACTCTAGCGGTCGCATTTTAAGTCCGATTAGGACCAAATTTGGTACACATGTTGGTTGTCTACGTCGCTCGGACGAGTTTGTTAGCCAAAAAATCCAACAACCGGAAGCATGTTTTTGGACCAGAAATAACTATTTTTTGAGATTTTTCCTACGAGAATGATTTTTTTTTAAAGTTTTTTCTATAAATAAAAATGTGGGATGTTATTCTGCACATTGGGTTTTTTACACGACCTTAGGCGTATAGCTCGCTTGGTTCCCCCAAAATGTAAAATACCGTAAAATGACCCGGTTCAAAGCCATGTGGTGGGTTCTACCGTGGGGCAATGCTTTGTGTGTTGAAAATACTCCCAATACGCACGCGATGCATTGTGTATTGAAGATACTCCCATTATGCGGAATGGTGTACGAAGAACGCAATGGATTGTGTATTGAAGATACTCCAAATATATGCGGAATTGCGTGCGAAGCATTTTGCAGCTATTCAGCACCGTCGTGAATAGATCTACTTCCCAAATTGTTCGTTGGAACCCTAAAGCATAAACTTAATTTTGGAAATTCGCTCAACTCACGTCAGCGATTCAGCAGCGTGGTCGAATTATTTTATTTGTAACTATTTTCTGTACGACCCTTTTTTTGGTCGGGAGGAAGGTAATTCATGTGACGAATACATTGTGGTTGTCTGTAAAACCTAAGAACATTTAATAGTTAACATAACTTATTTCAGAAAGACGAATCTCCTAGTGTTACGAGTTCGACAAAGAAATCTATAAGAACTCCGAAAAGTGCAACGAAAACTAGTCCTGATAATGGAACTCCTAAGATTCGTAAACTTACCCCTAAACAGTTAGCACTGAAGAAAGAAAGAGAAAGAGCTAGAGAAGAAAAGGAACGTTTGAAAGAGGTATTGTTTAATTTAGTAGGCTATATATTTTAATTAACTGCTTTGTACATTAATATAAGGAAATCTTCTGTTAGTAACTGCGTAAACTGGCCAGCATTAACCTTTTGAGTACTAAGAACGACGGTTACGTTTGCCGCTAAACCTCTGTAACGGACTATGCACGTTCGGGTGTGTTTTGTATTTTTCTGTTCATAGTACTACGTCCGTTCCTTTCTAAATTAATACTAGTAACACAATCTGTTTTTTTTTTAAAGAACCTAAATTTTTAAATGTAAATTAAATGTATCAGGCAATTGTTTGCAAAAATCCACGACTTCCATGCATGTAGTTTACTTCGGTATGTGACTGTATAATTAACGTCGTTTGTGACTTTATTGTTACACATTATTACGTAATTATTGTTTACACGATTAGTAGCTAATTATTGGCGTGTATTGAATGAAAATGAAATCGAACTGTTCTTTACAAATGCCGAATTGGACATTGAAGATGAACTGGAAAATGAAAGTTTGTTTTGTTCCCGACCTTTCGGATTCGGATGCTAACGATGATATTGCTTTGCATGAACCAGTAGGCGATTAACGTAAGTAGGCCTATAAAACGTAAAAAAAAACAAGTACACCAATAGAACATAATTGGAATAAAGATCCTAATTTTCAACCAATACTGCGTCGTTTTAGTGGTAATGATTCTGAATTAATACAACCGTCGTACAAATAGACGGAAATTTCCCTGAAGTGTATTATTTTTTTATAGGCGCTGATGTAATTTACATGTAGTAGATCAAACTAATGTTTATTGTTACAATTTATTATTATTTTTCTGCTTTAAAAATTCACTCCTGTCCATCTGATCTTCAACCCTGTACACAAATTTTCAGGGTTATGTTTTTTATGTGTATGTACTTTTTTTTGTATGAAATATTTGATTATATAAATGAATAAAAAACATCTAGATAGAAAATAAATCAAAGTGAATAATAGATAAAACATATAGAAAAGAAGTCAAGTTAGAAAAATACTCAGGCTGCAGGCCTAATAACTGTAAATATTTTGTTATACAGTAATTGAACTCATCACAACACGCCCCTTGATTTACTGTCATAATTATAACATCGTGTTTTGTAAGAAATACAACTTAATGTGTACAATAAATGTACAGTAATAACAACTAACATTGTAATTTAGGCCTAATAATATTGTGAAAAATGGTTTATCTGAAATTTCGTTTATCTCGAAAGGGTCTGGTCCCATCAATTTCGTATAAACCAGGTTTCAGTGTACAGTACAACCTTGTTAAGTCGGCCCTCTTTAAATCGGATGTCCGGGTAACCGGGACCGGTTTGAAATAAATAAAAATATGCATTTTGGTAGCGCTATTGCTTATACAAGCGCATAATCGTAGCTTACTGTATGGTGATCGTATATTTCCACCGAGTTTGCGTAACCGAGTTTGTTTGCCATGCGGCATGTAAACGTTACTCGAAGTTAACGCAACAGAGACTTACAAGCTTTTTCCCCAAAAAGTAGACATATGTGTACAGTCCACAGATGTGTTTTTTAAGTACAACTAAAAACTTACCATCCAATATTTAAATATAAATAATAAAGCATCAATCTGCTTACCACAATAAATTTTAGAAATCTATGAAGTAAAAATAAATATTTGCAGTTTATAATAACCTAACCTACACATCTTATAACATAATATACACTGAAAACTTAAAAGTACTTTATTTGCACTTATGTTTCGGGAAACAAGGACCATGGCAACCTTCTTTACACACAACACATACAGTTCTTGATCTCTTCCTATTTTTTTTTTTTAAATGCAGGCCCTCTTTTTGTACAAACAAAACATGATATAATGGGTCACGATCACTATCATTCCCTGATAAATGTTCCAAATCATTTTCAGAAGCTAAAGAGTCATCATCTGAATAACCTAAAAGTAATCTGTCTATTTCGCTACTTCTTAAATTTTCTTCCGCCATTTCAGAGCAATATATTGATTTAAAACGCAACTTTACACTTGTAATAACTAAAATAATAAACTTAAACGAACAAATAACAAAATAAAACTAACAATAGACTGCAAAAACACTGAAGAAAGTCACACGAGTTAATAGCACACACAATGACAATCGGTATACTTGTAAACTGCGAGTCTAAATGACAACAGCTGGTTTTGTGCATCTGTGATTGTTGCGATCTGTTTTTATTTTGTTTAGTTAGACAAAACGAACTTTTTTCCAACTACCACTAAATATCATTGGATATACCACACAGTATTTTAAAACACCGAAATAAAATATATCGGATGAGAAATAAATTAAATAAAATACGAAATACGCGGTGGCGATGGATCATCACCGTGGCACTTCTAGCGCGAACAAACAGTGACGATATTTCGTCACTGTGGCATTTCTTGCACAAACTAATGGCGACGATAGATCGTCACTGTGGCACTCAAAGGGTTAAAAAAAATATATTTCCCGAGCAGGGAAGGCAAAGGGATGTTAGCTCATAGTGCCAAGAAATTGATCAAAATGCTTTTATTTAAGTGTTTAAAATGTTTTGTATGGACAAATCATATGTGTATGAAAAATATAAAAAATTATAGTGCATGACCTACAAAAGAATTATTTTTATGTTCAGTGCCATAGCAACCAATTGTATAAAATAACAGATAAAACAGCTGATTCGGATAACCAGCTCAGCTACAAAATTTTAGTTTAGGCCTAGTTTATTCTATTTTACCTGGCTTAACGGCAACATACACATATGATTTTTTCCCACATCTATGGCACAATACCGTTCGAATAATATAAGTTTCATTCCTCTATTTTTATAATAAATACTAAACAAAGGTATTTTTGATGTTCACCTATTAATATTATCATAATAATTGTTTAAATAACAATTGTTTCATTATGTATAATAATTAAAATATTTATAGCCTACATATTGAATATTAAAGTCATTAAACTAAACTAATGGACTTGGCCAAGAGTATCGCATTCATTTGATTTGTCATGTTTAAAAAAGACTGTCGATCTATATTCCGATTTAGTTTTATATTACCCTGTATACGTAAAAATTTCAGTTGTTGCAGTTCTATGCCAGACTTCGCTCCATTCGACCATTTTAGTTTTATATTTCTACTCTGTTTTGTGCGATGTGTTTTATTAAAATGTATTCTGAATGTTCAGGAAAGAGAAAAGAAACGTGCTGAAGAAAAGGAGGAAAAACAAAAACTGAAAAATGAAAAAGAAGATGCGAAAAAAAGAGAGAAGGAAGAAAAAGAAAAAAAGAGACTGGCGGAAATTGAGTAAGTCATAGTGTTTTTATAATAAACTTCCTTAGAGTTTAATAATATTTCTTCAGTACAAACTTTCCCTTCCGTCTAACGATGCACTATGTAACACTTTCAGTGCTGAGCAAGGCTAAACCCGCAAAACGTGTTCTTCCCTTGACTCATCACTGTTAAACCCGCAAAGCTCTACATACAGTTCGAGCAAACTAGGAGTGAACTTGGCCTAATGGGCGAGTCATCCCTTCTACAGTCTACTTCTCCTTAAACCTGCCTTGGCGGTACAACCAATTCCACAAAGAACATTTAACTGAGGAAATAGACAGCGCTCACATTCTTATAACTTTACGTACTTGCTTACAACCTTTTTATAAAAAAGGTATTTCACATTTTAGAGAAAACTATGACAAATATCTATAAATAAGTAAGGTTTTGTTTCATACAAAATTATAAAATGTTATAACTGTGATGCAAAATTTTACTAAGTTTTTTATAAAATAAAAGTGATGACAACAAAAATGTTCAAAGCGAGAAATTTTTGTATTTTTAGGCAAAAAGAAAACTTTTTGCGAGAAAGTTGTTGATAATTAGTGGAATTAACTTTTTTATTTAAAACAATTTTCTATACGACCTTTTGTTTAGTCAGGAGGAAGGTAATTCCTGTAATGAATACATTTTGTGCTTGTTTGACATTGATTTGGTGCGATCCTGGCTGTTCTGATTTGGTAATCAGATTATGTAGGCTAAGTAATTTTATTATTCTTAGTTCTTGCAGTTTTTCCTAAATCTAACCATTTTTTTCTAAATTGGACTTTATGCTTAGATTTTTGAAAGATTCAAGTAAACTTACCAACTTGGACCTTCAATATTTTTAAATATCAAATATTAAATGTTTTTGTTTACCATTCATTTAGTAAATGTTTTACCATTAAAACTTTATAACGATTTAGGCCTACACAAAATTGACATAATAATATTATACTACCCATATAAAAACCTTAATGCTCTATGAAGTATCGAATTCAATACATTAAAATAAATTTTAAAATGTTCAGTAACGTTTTTTTTCGAATTCGGACATTGATTTTTATTATCATGAATAACATAGCTGATGAAAATACATTAGGCCTACTACAGATGGGCACTGTTACTGTTGTTGCTATTTTAACTGTTGTAAAAAAAAACTAACAAAAAACTGAAATAAACTAACCCGAATTCGTAAAATGTCTCTGAATATTTTAATTTATTATAATGCATAGAATCCGATCCTGTATTATAGAACGATAAAGTTTTTTTTTGTGACACTTGTATATATTTATAAATAAAACAACTAATTTTTACATGTCCTGTTCACTAAGAAAAATGTGTTTATCACTTTTATTTACCGTTACATTACAGTGACAAACTAGGGTGTACAGTGAAGAACAGAGGTCTATTTTTTTTATTGAGGTTGTACTGGTGACGTTGGACACAACAAACACAGCGTGGGGACCGGGCCTTACTTCCCCTCTCTGGGTGCATTGCCGGCGTGAGGATCTGTACATTATGTCTAAGTGAACTAATTTTGCTTTATATTGAAGTCCTACCTTCAGGGGTTGTCAAAAGTTTAAAATGTACTCCTTGCAAGCTGCTTTTTGACTAGGTTAAATTCACTTTTCTGAGAAAATTACTTTGAGTAAGAAAACTAATTCATGTGCGTGTGTATGCAATTGAATTCCCATCTTCGTCTGACTTTGTCCTAGTCTCTCAGTTTAAGCTAATCTAATTCATGTTACATGTAAAAAGGTCATCATACGTGGTTTAGTACCTTCATGCTAGACTTATTCATGTGAAGAAACACTGTACAGGGTGGTTCAGTAATGCGGTGAGATGATTCAGAGGTGGTCATATGGGCCAAAATAAAAGAAATCTTTCTATAAACATACAGGTGTGACTAGAAAATAACTTGACTGGTTTTCTGTGAGACAAATGGCGCAAGCCGCAAGGTCAAACGCCATATTGCCGAGTCGCCTGACATCCCCCCCTCCACGTTCCAGCCGGTTTGACGACAGTAGCTTGGTCAGTTTAGCCACAGCCTTCGTTCGTATCGGACCGTGTATCTGCCGCTCGTCGAAAAAATGGTAGGCGTTTTAATTGAGCAACGTGTCAAAGTGAAATTTTTAGTGAAACTCGGTAAATCCGCAACAGAGACTTTTCTTTCTTACTTCAACTGTATGGGGATGAATGTATGTCATGTACACAGGTTTTTGAGTGGCATAAACGTTTCAAAGAAGAGCGAGAAGGAATTTTTGTATTATTATCAACACTAAAAACTCAAAATAAAAATCTCACATCCCACACAAAATGTTTACTTTAAATTAAATCTATTTGTTCGGGAACAATATAGATTTACTACAATACTTGTGATATCTTTGTAGTCCGTTTATGGGAGTTAAAGAAAATGTAGGGTAGGAGGAACACAATAGAATTTATATTACTAACTAAAATTAACTGCAAAATGTTTTGTTAAGTAATTTCAAAATATGTCATTAGTCAGTCAGGGAAGTAGAGAGAAAAATCAGCAAAAGTCAGGGAAGCGAATTGCCAAAATTCTGTAAGATCCCTGTGATTCACCTAAAATATTTTTAGCACTTTTATTGACTGCCCAAATTGTAGATTGACATAAAACGTGCGAGCAACATTACAAACTTTTCTCCATTCCAAACCCTATAAATTGTCTTTAAATATTTATTTGCGTATTTAGGGCGCAAAGTTGAGTTTGTCTGTCCTCGGGCGGCAAAGTTTATCGAGTGTGACAAATGAAACTTTGCACCCATAATGCACACAACGTTTTTCCTACAGCTAAATTTTAAATTAGTGTTTTAGTTTTTAAAAAGATCTGTTTTACAGAGGTTAGTTCCGTAACAATCGAAATTTTCAAAACAGCTGTTTACTTTGCGTACTGTTTTTGGGGGACGCCAGCTGTTTAGCCGTGCGGTAAAGTAAAACAAAGAGGTAGAATTAATTACTTGAAGCTGAACACATGTAGTTTCATCTGCGCACTGCTGTTAGTGTGGAAAACATACTTTATTAAACAGCTGTAGGAAAACTTATTTTATCTCTCTTCTTAATCACTTTAATGCCACTAGAGAGCGCCAACATTAAAATGGAAAACGACTCCGTATACTGCCTATAAACATACTAACTTTGTATCTTTTGTTTTGAGGATACACAATGTTGAAGGATATAAACATGACCACTTCTGTGGAATTTGAACTGTTTGATTGCTAACACGATTATTCCATCATTGCAACTTTGAATGGTTATAACTTGAAAAACAGGTTTCATCATTGTTTTTCTAATCAAAATTTACATGAAATTCTTGTATCACATGTCCATCTTCCTACTTGTAAAAAAATTAGGTTCGATTTAGTATATCGGATCAAGATGGCAGAAAAAAATGTTGAACCTACGAAGTAGAGTAGAGCAATGATTATCCGAACATCAATTATCCGAACGTGGAAATGTACTGTAAGTAAATAAGTACAGTACTGTACATAATTTCAAATTTAAAGTGTTTGACTCGCATATTTAGCTGAGTTCTAGATTTCAGGGAGTTTGTGTGTTTAACGGAACTGCGGCCGCTGTTGAACAGCCAGGCACCTGGTCGCGAGTCGATAGTGAGTATACAGTGATGTACAGTTTGCGAGACGAAAGTGTTTTCAACATGATCAGTTGCGTAATTTTCAATTCTGTTGTGTGTTGTACTGTATAGAAGCATTTAAAACGCAGTGGTTGCTGTATGACTTTGTACAGTAACAATTCTGGAGAAATACCAAGTGGGCCTAGTTATGAAGAAGTCTTTATAGCATTTAACACAGCCATGGAGTGGTATGAAAAACAAGAAGAAAGTGGCCCAACTCAACTTCTTTTATTCAAAAGAATGCATGATTTGGCAGCAAAAAAGAAACAATCTAGCTTAGTTCAAAAACCTATTAAAGATTTCTTTTAACTTTTTTTTAATAGCCTACTGTAGAGTCTACTGTAGTGCAGTACTAGTTATTTGTACAATACGTATACTGTACTGTATAAATAAACACATTTTAAAATAAATGTTCATAACAAACTTTTTCTATTATGTATTTCCCCCATTTTTGCCTTTAGAAATAAAATCCAACTTTAAATTCAGCGATTAGCTAACGAGATTAAATTATCCGAACAAATTGATTATCTGAACCCCCCTCGGCCCCAATTAGTTCGGATAATCGACGCTCTACTTAGTATAATTTTGTTAACTCTCTCGATCCGCATTTCTTTCTGCCTTGGACCTCTCATGCAATACAAAACGGGTTTTCAATACAGTAAAACCTCTCTAATCCGAACCTCTCATATCCGAAACCTCCGATATCCGGCGTAGTAAAAAATAATAAATATATCTATAAAAAATGAATATTTTCGACTAAATACTGCAGTAGCGAATGATGTTTTTTAGTTGGGCTGTAAAAAGTAAAACAAAGGAATTCCGTCGGGACTCCCATAAAAATCATAAATCACCGGTAACGTAAGTCCCAACAAGTTTTACCCGATTTCAAACAAATAAAATTATTACTTTAAAGTTTAAATACTTTTGTTACCGATCTATAAAATGTGTTATTTTTCTTCACAGTAGACACCCTAATTCTATAGACACGATAACAAACGAATCAATAAGTGTTTGACCTTGAGCCTACTCTAGACTTCTTGTGTACAAATAACAGCCTATGCATGAATAAAAATAAAACAAGAAGCGTTTACTTAAGAAAGGAAACAATTGCCTAAAACATTTTATTGGGGAAAATGTCTACTTACATAAAATTAATAATGTTTTACATTTTCCCTACTGATATTTATTGTTAAATGCTGAATTGAGTTAAAATACAGAGAATGCGATTGCAAATCCCGGAGATTACATTCACGGAGTCTATACGAGAACGGGCAGTTCTGATAACTGAGTATTTCTTGGTATCGAGTTTCGGCTATCGATTCTCGATACTGATACCAAAGCTAAAGTATCGGTGGTATCGAAAATCGGTATCGAGAATCGACCCATCCCTAATTTCAACCAATTTACCCATATTAAAAAAAACCTCTCAAATCCGGATTTTTTGACATCCGGATCGCCCGGCGCCACATTGATCCGGATATAAGAGGTTTTACTGTATTTGAAAATCACCCTGTAAATTTTTATTTAACAGATTATTTAAAATCTAATTGGTTAATTTTGATTTATGATTAAAGAGCGAAAAATGAAGAAAAACGTTTAAAAGAAGAAGAAAAGAAAGCGAAGGAAGAAGAACGAAAGAAGAAAGAAGAAGAAAGGAAAAAGAAAGAAGAAGAGAGGAAACAGAAAGAAGAAGAGAAGAAACAAAAAGAAGAAGAGAGGAAACAGAAAGAGGAAGATAAAAGGTTGAAGGAAGAAGCCAAACATGCGGAACGTCGTAAGTCTGCGGCAGCGTTTGTGAACTTCTTTGTCACAAAGAAGGTAGATTCCAAAATTCAAGGTGCTGAAGAAAATGTAGAAGTCTTGCCTGAAGCGGAGAAGTTCATGCCTTTTGAGGTAAGCTTGAAGTGTTTGTGTTATTACAGTATCTATTGTCTTGTTCCTCCTAATGTGACAAAAAAAAATCCCTATAGGTATTCCTCGTTAAAGCTTACTTACTAAATAATGTGTGTATAATATTTTTATATATTTATAATAAATTGTATGCCTTTTTAGAAACGTATTTTAGGTTTTTATGAACTTTTTTACTCATAGAAAAACAAATTCTAGTTTTAGAAGATAATATATATATATATACAGTAGAGCGTCGAAAATCCGAACTAATTGGGACCGAGGGGGGTTCGGATTATCAATATGTTCGGATTTTTGAAAACAACCAAGAAAATGTTTTTTAGGCTAAAGTATGTGCCTTTTAATCGATTAAAGTGGTTAAACAGTACAAGCAGTAATGTAATTAAAATGCAGTATGCAAGACTACTTACATATTATGATTTAGAAGAACCTGCACGTACACAGTAGGGCCAACATGATTACACTTGTAACTCTCAACTACAGTACAGTACATAATTAAAATAGTTAACACAAACGAAAAATGAAAAAGTACTGTACAGTATGTAAGACACACTGTTATAATGATTACTCAAAAAAAAGAATGAATGAACTTTCTGTTTACTGCTAGCGCTAAAGCAGTTTATTAGCGTGACAGTGAAAATAGTGACAGCCAGTCTGTTGTGAGGGCGTGTGAGAGCAGGTATTATGAAGTGTTTAAAAAGAGATAATAATGTCAAACTGCAACGAAGATTTTTGTGAAATTTTTAACGACGCAATAATAGGAATTTGCTAAAACGAAAACAAAATTTTTGCATGGGCTTCCTCAGAACGTGTTCGGATTTTTGACATTTCGGATTATTGACGTTCGGATTATTGACGCTCTACTGTATGTATAAAATAACCCAAAAAATTACACTTGAAGTTATTTTTCGGTAGGATATGTTATCCTATAATATAATATAGTTCAGAATCACTCATTTTGTATTTTGAATTTTTTTATAAGTAAAGGTCATTGCAAAATCACCACTGAATGTTTGTGGCTTTCCAATGTATAACTGGAGGTTCATTAAAATTAACAATTCCAGCGAGCCGTGCACACGCAACACGTACACCTGGATTATTGCGCAGTGAGAAAGTGTATATGCACCTTGATACTTTTCCCGTATTTTACAACAGCTAGATTATTTATTTCACAGACTTTTGCCGTTGCTTATTATATTATTTTTCATTATTATTGATTAAATCAGTATATTAAATTGCAGGCTTGGTACAGCCTTGGCCAAGCCCTACTGTTGTCTAAGACTTAGTTTTGAATTGTTTTTATCTCTAGGTTAAAGGAGACATGCGTCTAGCTCCTCTTGTTCGTAGAGAGTTTATTGAAGAAAACAAACAAGTATTGGACTGTGCTCTCAAGGACCAAACTAATGTCTCAGAGCGTTTGTATGTACAGTCATTACGTGGTGGCAAATATGTTCCTGCTACTAGTGGCAAGACTTGGCCTTATGTTGTTGATGAGGATGATGACATTATTATTGTAGGTATGTACTGCTTAGTCTAACCAGAAAAGTCGAGCTAACTAATTAATTTTATTAATAACCGTTTATTTAATAATTTTGTATGTAATCTGTTATTTTGGTTGGTATTGTGCCGCTTCCAAACATTCTAGTCAATCATTAATTTGTACAAATAGTATTTGTAACTGTTCATTTCATAATGTGTTATGTAAACCGACATTTTGTAACTATTATTTTGGTTGATATAGTGCCGCTCACACATGGTTTAGTCAATCACTACTGTGCGTAAATGGTTTTGTAGTTGTTTTACCAGTAACTGTTTATTTTATAACTGCTTATAATCTCAGGAATAAGAATAATTTTGATTTTATTGGGGTGCCATTTGAAGCATATTAATGTCTATATGATCTGAAAGAAATTTTATCAACATTGGTCCAGTTGTTTTTCCAAAAGGCAATTTTTATCGAATCATGCACATTATGAATAACTATTAGTCTTATATTCTGGAGCTATATTACTTACTCGTACGGTGATACAAAATTATAAATGTCTGAAGTGAGCCTAGGGCTTCATAAAATATTTTACAATTTGTAATAATGTATTCCTACACCAAACAATAGTTGATTGGTACTTGAACAATTATTATTTATATTCTGGATCTATAAGTACAGCAATGAGCATTTATAAAGGTCAAGTTTTTTTTTATGTAGGACTATGTTATTTTAAATTGTAAAATACTTTATGAAAGCCTAGGTCCATTTTAAATATTTATAATTGTATATTGCCGTACTTTTAGATTCAGAATATTATTCTTATCATTAGTAATATTAATTTATATCTTATTGAAAAGTTGATCGAGTAAACCTCGTGAGTTACACTTCTTGTTTTTATTAATTTACTAGTAAACCCCACTGAACAATCACTGGCGGATTAATTAGATAAACATAAGAAATACATCATTTATAGTATACAAAATACTATTTAAAAACAACACACCTAGGCCTACTTAATTATGCAGACAGGGATTTTTTTAACTCGGTAAATGTGTACAATTATAAGGATTACAAAACTGTAGGAATATTTGTTAAAATTTTGTATATATGTATGCTATACAGTTTATAACCTCAAAGCAAATCTTATAACGCATTATAGCATACATTAGTTCTATAGCTCTTATTAAAAAAAAAAAAAAAAACAACTTCACAATAAATTATAATAATTGAAGTTGTAAACATAACCTCAAAGTATAATCTACGATGGGTTTTGTTTAAGTATTACAGTTGATGGGTAAAATCAGCTGTTATATTATATGTTACTCACATATGTACGGACGTACACTCGCTTTTATAGGAGTTGATTTTTGTAATATCACATATTATTATGTTACATCGTACAACTCATAAAACGAAGACGCAACTTACAGTTTTCACAATACGGCTGTGCTATACATAGCAGTAGTTATTTTTATTTAAATATAATTTAATATAAAACTTCTCTATATCACCCTGATTGGATGTACTCTACATATGTGCGTTTGTAGAAGCAGAAAACCCTGAAGGAACAGAAAATATAAACGAAGAAAAAGAAGAAAAGAAGTATACACGTAAACAACGAGCAAAGCTAATACAGTTTTATGATAACAGACGTCCTCCGTATTGGGGAACTTGGAGGAAGAAAAGTCGGGAGATCCGTCCACGAGCTCCTTTCAATATGGACAAGGTATAATATGAAAATTCAAATTCAATTTATTAATCCTTCGTGTCAAATTTACATAGAATTAGTCAACTAGATACACAGTAATTACAAGAATATAGTGGCACAAACAGTAAGAATATAAAACAACGTCCAAATAATTCCTCATTACTATAAAATGGGCTCTTTAATAAAACCATTTTACAATGGTCTTCAAATTTCTCACCTGTAAACTTCTTTAATTTTATTTATCCTTTCTGACAAGCAACACAAAACAAGGCAAGTCAACAAAAACAAACTCATTTACGAATATACACAATGTCTCAAACCATTCTACCAAATTTTATCAGGTCAAAACTAGCAAATAATACAATAGAGCATGTGTTTAGAAGTTGTCTGTCTGCATGTGTGATAAAGTCATGAAACTCCAAGTCATGTATACCAAGTTTATCACATTGGTTTGCACAAAAGTGCAAAATTTTATTTTGCTGCAGTTATCAAAATGTGGCGTTCAAAGTTGAATAGATACAAAACTAAAGATTCTATGAAAAAATGTTAAGAGACAATTTAAAGATAAATCCAATGGTGTGTCACTTTTTATCATTGAGTCAAGGGTAACAGAGAAAATGCAATAATTCTGGCTGAAAGTGATTTTTTAAGAAATTCGTATTGTAACATTTTGTATATATCTAAATAATTTCAAAGTTAAAGAGTCCTGGTTAACAAATAAAAATACAATGAAATGTAAGATTCAGTATGAACCTACCAACCTAACTTATATAGCCTAGCCTAGAGCAGTCAAAATTAATATCTTTATAAAGTAACTTCGGGATTTTAAATGAGTAAATTAAACCACAATAAATACACAAATGATAACAAGCTTAAGCTAAATTAAATTAAACTTACCGTATAACATAAATAAATCAAATTTTAATCATAAAAATTAGCCTATAAAAACAAAGGCAAGTAAGAACAAAATCATTGTATTTAACCGATATAGATTAAGTTAGTTTTAGTGTAAATGAAATTATAAATTAAGTAGAAGCATTGTGTATAATTTGAATTATAAATGATTACTTGTAAAATTCTAAAAGAAAGTTTGTGTGTTTCGATAACCTAAAATACAATCGCGTACGTAACAAACTCGATTCACGGCAAAGATGATTCCATTGTCTAAACTGTGACCATTGAAAAGGAGCAGGATTCAAAAACAGCTGTGAGAAATACAATACGATTCTGTTATGTGAAAATATAAAATGGATATTTTGGACTTTATTAACAATTCAAAGTGAAATAAACATTTAATACAATTAAAAAAGTGATACCAAGGACATAAAATATAACGGTAGTTGTAAAGTTCGTTATATTTAATAAAACGTGACTACATACACGCTAAGCAAATGAACACTGCTAACAGAAGTTATGGAGTTAAACTATAAATGGCCGTATCGATTCTTGAAGTGGTAATTGTTTAAATTTATAGGCTTCCTTTTTACAGTCCTTTCTGAATACCCATATAACACAGTTGCATTTTGATGAGCAGTAAATTAAACCAAATTTATAAGAAGAATTGAATTGACTTAAAGACTTTAAACACTGAATAGAAGAAAACTAAAATTAAATATCAGAGCTATAATAAGTAAACCTGTTTGTATCAGCACATAATAGAATCTGCAGCCTAGGTAATATTCTACCAAATTTTACCAACCCATATAACAAAGTACCAGAAATTTGATCTTCTAAATTAATAGACTTGAGAACATTTAATTTAACTTCGATTTGGCCATATATATATAATAGAGAACATTTTTTTAATAATAATAATTTAGTTTGTAATATTTCTTTGTAGTAGTTTTAAGTGTAATATTAAGTGATTGCATATTTAACTAGCCAGGTACTCTTTAACCCGAGAGAGAGAGAGAATACCAATTAAAATTTGTATAGTCATTAGTATATTAAGCCTATACATCAAAGAAAATAATATTGTTTCAGTGCTCTAGTAAACTTAAAAAATAATTGTGTAAAGAGAAAGTAATTTCAACTTAATAAAGTACAAATTTTGTTAACCATAAAGAGTGAGTCATTGTAGAAGTTTGGAACAAATAGAATAGTAAAACTCATTAATATCACATTATAAGTTTTGGTTTCCACAACTAGTGGGGCATTTTAAATTTAAAATAATATATAATAATAAATCACATATTTTATAGTATGATTAGTGTATTAGTGAGAGGGTTATAATTTAAATGTAAAATTAGATCAAAATTTAATTAATACATATTATAAAAGAAAGCTAGCCTTATTATGCCTCACTTAATTTGTATTAAAGATTATGAATTCTTGTTTCAGTGTTTAAACAAGTTGGATGAGTGCCAATTAAGTCATTTATTAAATAGTATACAAATTTTTAATTAAAAAGTGTCTTTCAGCCAGAATTATTGCAGTTTCCTAGTTATCTTTGACGCAATGGATAAAAATTGACTCACAGTTACATTAAAAAAATTTTTTACTTACCAATACAAAAAGCTCTCATACCGAATTTCATGAATTTATCTTAAACCCTTCATGAGATAATTTTTCTAAAAATACGCATAGAGACAGACAACTTCTAAACTAAGCAAGATAGGACACATGTATTTGTAAAAAACTTTGTTCTGGAATTTGTATTTTAAGAAATCTCAGAAGCTGTTGTAATCTTTCCACAATGTTAACGGCCTACTATGGGCTTATACATCCTCACTTGAACTATGGAATCATAGTATGGGGTGATTGATCATCTCAACAAGTGAAAAGGCTCTTTTTACTACAAAAGAAAAAAATCAGTACGGCTTGTAGCACATATAAATAATTTAGTTTTATGTCGAAATGCTTTTCGGGAGCTAGGAATATGTATATTTCCTAGTATGTATATTTTTGAAGTAATATTGTACATTAAATACAAGTGTCAGACGAGGCTGAATAAGGATGGTACCCGATTCAGAAGTCACTTACGATACAGGCTCAGTAAGCACAAAAAGCTACCATCACAAGCTTTGTGGCACTAATAAATACATTACCAGAAAGCATGATGAATATTCAAAATTATAACATATTTAAAAAAAGCCTTAGACGACTTGTTGTCTGGATCCTTTTACTCAATGGAGGAGTTTATGGACCGAGAGTATTGGTGAGTCCTGAGTTGTCCCCTGATGGCTGGGTGCGGGCATGTGTTGAGGTTGGTAAGGCGTAATTAAATTGCTTGTAAGGATTTGTTTGTATTGCTTTCTATTTTTTATTTTCTATCTGTTGTGTTGAATGTCCTTAAATTAATAATGCTTAGTAATTTTAATGTTCTTGTGATGTACAAAAAATGTACAGTTGTTGAATTTTATTACTTTTAATGTTTTTGTAATTTGTATATTTAGGTTGATAATTGTAGCGTTCTTAATTTATTACAAATTGGTGTTTTGTTCAAAAGATAAATAAGGTACAAATACAAATGTTGTATAAGCCATATACATTCTGTATAGCTACTCAATTATGAATGTCACCCAATATAAACAAGAATAGTCCGGTTAGTTTAATAATCTGGAACAACAAAGAAAGCAATCACGTCTTGTACAAGTTCGTATGTGATCGGAAGACGAGAGCGGTAGACTTCTGTACGGATGTAACAGCACATTTTACATTTGGTTCCTGCCGTTTTAATTAGTTTTAAGATTTTAAAAATGAGCCAACAGAAGCAATTTTAACAGATTAGGCCACATTTGAGTGTGAACGATCTGACAGCCCCCAAATACATAGACTCCGATGAAGATGATGTGGATTAAATACACTCCTTGAACACTTTTATAAAATTCTCAGAACTCAGCAGTTCGTTTAATGATTCTGAAGTAATGAAACTCCACACTTTTCGAAATGACTATAAAAAAAAAAACAAAGAGAAAACTAAAAGACAAATGGACATTAGAAATTCATTTAAAATGGATTAGTCTTCTGGCTTACCTTCTCATTAAAAAGTGTGCATGTACATAATTAAATTTGTGGATTGATTGGTTTTACTATGTGCTTTACATAATTATTTTCTTGTTATGTATTTAAGCTTTTTTTAAAGATAAACATTATGTTTTTTTTTCATTACACATATATTATTTCGTCTTTTTAATTTAATACTTTGTCTGTATTTGGTGATTTATTCTTCATAATACTTTCTATTGTAGACCATGCTGGAGTACGAAGTGGATTCGGACGATGAATGGGAAGAAATAGAAGAAGGAGAAAGTTTACGCGGTTCTGATGATGAAGAATCGCAAGACGAAAACTACGAAGAAGACAATGATATGTTTGTTCCTCACGGGTACCTGAGTGATGAGGAAGGACAGGACGAAATGGAAGATACGGTGAGTGAATGACCAGAGTGCTGCTTTCCTTGTCACAGGCTGAGCTCGCTGCTCCTTTATGCCAGTCAAGGTACCGTTATGCAACAAGCGACAGAGACATACGAGCGAGGCAGTCAATTTGGAAGCAAGACTGAGGCTCCCAACTTTGTCGCTCTACAATTTAACTATGCGACGGAGACACACGACACTTAGTCCGAAGAAGCAGTTGCTATATCAGAATTTCAGAAGGTTGTGTTAAGAAACAAAGGTTTTTGTTTGGGATTTTCAAAGTAATTGAAGCATCAAGAATTAAAATTTCATAATTTTGTAAATTAAAATCGTTAACAGTAGTTTGGTTTTCACATCTATCGACACTCTGAGCAACAATTATATGCATTTTTATATGGTTTATTTATTAATCGAAACATGATGGACTCCGCAAGCCCAGTACAAAATACAAATATAACTTAATTGAAATAATAATTAATCAGATAGTCAAAATAAAGTTCAAATGGTTAATGAGATATTAACGTTTTTATTTCGGAGTATGATAGTAAAGTTCAACCCTACTGTATTGTGCCATATTAAAGTTTGACCATCAAAAAAAGAGGCCTAGAGTTATAAAATTAATGATCTATGTGCTTAAATATTGTCGTAGAGTTTTATTTTTAAAATTGCTGGCCTACTTAGTTAAAATTATCGTCGATGTACATTGTATTTATATATGTACTGTTTACGTATATTTTAAATTTCATACAAATCGGATGATTATTTTTGGAGAAAATTGATTTTTATCGAAGACAAGTTCATCAAGACTGCTCATAGGCTAACAAGCTAGTCTACGGAGAGCGCAAGTCGAGAAATAAACTCAAAATGGTATGAAATGTACAAACTGCTTCAAAAGTGGTGTGGCGAGACAGAGATGAGCAACACAAGACTGTCGCACGTCTCTGTCTCGGGCTGCGGAATGATCTTCATATAATTACTCGGGTAGGAGTCCCGAAGCGACCGTACTCTGTCGCCTGTCTCTGTTGTTTGTTGCGGAACGGTACCTTTAGACAACAGTATTTTTGATATTTTAAAACATTTTTTGTGTCTTTCTACATTTCTAACAGTTAGGAGTATGCACAGTATTAAGTACAGTTAAACTTGGTTATAGTGTCAAGAAAGGGACTGGGCAAATTTAATGTTGTTACGACTGAGTGATGTTATAAAAGATGTATCAACAGGAAACCGTATTTTTGTTAGCTTGAGAGAAAGGGCAAAAACTATACAGTATTTATATTATTAAAAACATTATTTGACGTTAATTTAAAAAACCTACAATTTGATATTACAGTGCAGTGGAGTTCCAGTAATTGGAGCTAATTGGGGGCTATAAAAGAAACATTAGATATGTTACTTTGTAATGTTTAATGATTAGACAAAACTTTTCTTTTTTACTACATCTTGCCAAAATTAAAGTCTTAGTAGAAATATCTAAAATACATAGGTTCCAAAATTAACAAAACAGCGATTTTAAAATACTGTATCGTGCAGGCAGTAACAATAACAATCACATTGAAAAAACAGGGGTTTGTAATAAGAATGTAGATAACGATTTGACCGAACCCAAAAAAAATTATGTTGTGTTGACACATCAGCCGGGGCCGTTAAAACCTTAAAAGTTTTTTTGAGTCGATTTTTCTTATTTAAAAAAATAAAATTTAGTTGATATTTTAACTAAAGTGTGGGTAAAAGATACTGTTATTTCGATTTATATAGGCTGCAGAATGACAGTTATTTACAGAAAACCAAATACATTAATTTTCAGGTAGTTGTCTAGAATGTCCACTCTTTAAGTCCACCAGCCCTTTGTTATTAAGTCATGTGTATACTACATAACAAAACTTCTTATTAACATGTTTTCTATTAATATTTGGTAATAAACAATATTGAAAAGCTTATTAAAAGATAAACAGAATGACGCAAACTAGAGCTTAGTATCTTGCTTGGTTTCAAAGTAATGGACAATCAAAGTTCTGGAAAATGATATTTTTATCCTAACATCAAAGCAGGTTATTAATTTGTTAATATTAGAAATAATTCGACCACGCAGCTGGACCGCTGACGTGAGTTGAGCGAATTTCCAAAATTAAGTTTATATGCCTATGTTTTAGGGTTTCAACCAACAATTTGGGAAATAGGTCTACTCACGAAGGCGTTGAACAGCTGTCTGTGTGTACGCAATATATTAGTAGAATTTGTTTCCTCCTAGTGGCCTCGCGAGTTTGCACCACTTGTCTTCGAACCGTGTACTTGTATGGTATTTTACGTTTTGGTCGATTTTAGGGGAACGAAGCGAGCTATAAGGTCGCGTAAAAAAACAAAATGTGCAGAATAACATCCTACATTTATATGTTTAGAAAAACCTCTAAAAAAATTTAATTCTCGTAGTAAAAATCTAAAAAAATAGTTACTTCCGGTCAAAAAACCTACTTCCGGTTGTTGGATTTTTTTGGCTAACGAACTCGTCCGAGCGACATAGACAACCAACACGTGTACCAAATTTGGACCAAATCGGACTTAAAATGCGGCCGCTAGAGTGCGAACACATATATACATATATATATATATACATATATATATATATACATATATATATACATATATATATATATGAATTTTAATGACCCCCCAAAACGTGTTCTGGCGACCATGATCGGTGCTCATTTGCTACTCCCGACCTTGGATCTCACCATAAGAGCCACTGCAATAGCTCATTTTTCCTATGGAAATTCGCTAATAAGTAAGTGGTAGATTAAGGTTAAATGTAATATAACTTCTATGTTCTATTTTCAAAATTTCCCACTTGTTGGGCATCAAATTATAATATTAGTAAAACTTCTTTTTTTGTTCAATTTATGATAAAAGTTACTGTTAATTTTAAAACTACTACTACTTAGCTGAAGAAATAAGTAATAACTCCTTTATGGTTTTTATTTTACAATTTCTTTATTTTTATATTCTTTTTTACAATTTTATATTTTTTGCTTCAGAGCACAATGAATATTATTTTATATAATTTTTTTTAAATAAGACTCTATATCTCGGGTTAAAGAATCCCTGGCTGTCTTGCTGTTAAATAAGCAATCTCAAATTTACCACTTACAACTAACATACATGAAATAGTACTAAACTAATTTATAAAATTCCTAAAACTAAAATATTAAAAGTCCAAAGTGTGTGAAAAGTTCGATCTAGATTTAAAAAGTTTATATTGATTTTGCAGTTTTAATTTGGATGCAGTGTTTTAGAAAATGGATATATTTTAGGTCAGGTATTACCTTCAATATGTTGCCTACAAACTGTTTTCCTTGAAATACGTAAAGGAAACATACGAAATATTAACGTATGTTTTTTTTCAAAAGTATACCTCGGGCCTCTCTATTTAATTCTACAGCTCAGCTCAGTCGGCATATATTAGGGTCCAGGCATTCTTGTCATGTTCATTAGTTCGTATGTCTTTGACCTTTGGAATTTTTATTAAGGGGCCAACAAAAATATCATATAAATATCAGATGGTTGTACTACAAGCGTGTCCGATCAGCTGTGTGCATTCTGCAATCGAAGTTTGTCTGCTTAGCGATGTAACTCGATATGTGCTGTGTAAGATCTCCAACTTCCCAAAGTATAAAATAATATAGAATAGGACCATAAGTCAATTTTAGAAAGAGAGCACTTTTATTTTTGAATTTAACTTAATTTATATTACAAATGTTTTTTAGAAAGAGAGCTTAATAATAAGAAGCATTTTAACGTAAAGGAAATAAATATAAAAGGACAGACAATTTTAAAGTACATTTCAGTAGAATAAAAATAAAAGGCAGACAATTATTAAAATCAATTATATTAAATTTAAAAGTAGGGTTTGAGAAAATGGACAGTCTATGTACTAACGCCAAGACGCGGAAATTATACGAGATTCAAGACGCAGTTAGAAAAGCAGCGTCCACCAGTCTAGACGAGATAAGAAGCGAACACCTGCAAGCCAATTCCTGGAGAAGTGGTATACGTGCAATTCAACATGCAATATCCACAGGGAATGCTTTGGTAAGCAACTGATGAAATTGAACATCTATGTGTCGTCAGACGTTTTCTGATGGGTGGAGAGGAAAGAGACGCCGGCCGAATGTAGCGTGGGAGAAGGACGCTAACAGGACTTTCCAACGGGAGACCAAGCAGTGAATCGCTTGAAGTGTTGCGAGTTGCGCTTTAAGTAACAGTTTAAATGTAACATTTATTGTTAAACTACAAGTACAAAGTAGTATCTCATCGTCAAATAGTGTATAGTGCGATCGCTTAAAATAATGTGGCAGTAAACCGGACACGACAATGAAATAGGCTACGAAAGTTTTGCGCTTGCGAGTGGGGTTTTCTTTTTTAAAATTAATAAGTTTGTGGTCTGCTTTTCGTAAGTACAGTGCACTTAAAATTCTTTTTTTTATAAATCACCAGCTCTCTTTAAAATTTATAATCTGTAATTTGTATGTATTTGAATTTATTTTTCTTTGCTGTATATTACAAGATATTAATAAATGTCAAAGGTCATTTCTAAATCGTCTGCTTTGTTTGCCCTGATCTGATCCTCTTCACCATTTTTCATTCAGGTCATCGAATTCACAACCCGAGATAGAAAAATTAATAGAGTCTTGCAAATCAAATCAAGTTTATATATTTTTTATTTGTTATTTATTTTTTGTAAGCTGAGCATCTTACAAATTGGCGCAGCCTACTTTGGGGCTCGTCTATAGAGACTAAACTTACATAGTTTTTTTTTAAAAACATATTTGGTCGTATTTATTTTAATGCAATTGTTTATTTTCACTTTCCTAATTGTATATATCCACCTTTTTAAATGTTAATATTGTTTTATTCACTTAAAATATCCAATTCATTTATTTTATATAAACATACACTTGTATTCTCACACTTGATAATTTCCACACAGCTGTTCCGCTGCTTGGTTGCGATTACCGAAAATAAAATAAATATTAACCCGTTAGCATTGCTAACCTGTCTTGTTCACATTATATTTACACACATTTGTTTTGAAATCCCTAACACTTTGGTTTTTGAAATCGCTAACACTTTGGTCAAACTAATAACTAATTTACAATGATATTACTTAATTTCTAATATATTTCTTATGCTAAAACATGAATGAATTTACATCGTTAAGAACTGTGAAAATGTTCTTACTTGTCAACATAGGCTATGATAAATTTTACTCAGTTTGTTTAATATTTTGGAAAAGGTAAGTTTACTTTTAACTTAGATGTTATTGTTTATGAATTTTAGTGTTTATTTTAATTATTTAATAGGCCGAAACTTCCGAAGTTGTTTGAATTTATTTATTTAGGTTATCTTGTATAAAAACGAAATTTTGAGGTTAATATGTGAAACTTACTATCCACAGTTCTTTTAATTTTACAGCCAGACTTCTTTACCCTTGATTTTATATTTTCAATTTATTCTAACCCTCTCAGTTACTTTAAAATGTTACAGTAACAAATTTTAAAAATAGAAACAGTAAATAAATATAGTACAGTACCACGAATTTATATCAGTTTCTATGTGTTCTTGAAAAGCTTTGGGGGAAAAAATGTAAATGGAACCAGGAACCATTTACCTTTGCTCCTGACTTTCTCTACTATACCGTTCTTTTCATGTACTGATACGACAGCAATGCCTCCTTCATTTTGTTTCTGATATTTGTTGTGATAGCACTCAGTTTTTCCTTTTTGCAAATGAATACAAGGTTGAAATTATTTTTTTTCACAGACAAGAACCTGCTTTGGTGTATAATAAAAATATCATTTTCCATAACTTTGCTTGTACATTACTTTGAAACGAAGTAAGATACTAAGCTCTACACCCGATTCCATGTTCACCATGCAGTACAGAGCGCCCATAAACCATGTTATCCTTACGACAGTCTCAGCGATAATAGCCAACTAAAAAACCATGAACTTCCATGCTACACTTGGTCAGTTGACGCAACTCGCATGACAATAAACGTGATGTTCGCTGTAATGGTAGTAGCATGTCTATTCTCTCGTAAGACCTGTACTGCACGGTGAACGTGGAATCGAGTGTAGTTTGCACCATTCTGTTTCTCTTTTCGGAACGAAGTTCCTTTACGCGGTTTGCGATAGGAGTTGACAAATAGAAAATGTAACCCATAACGAAAAAGCGTTATCGAATTGGTTGCTATGGCAATGAATGTAAACACATTCAAGAATCATGTGCTTTGGTTCATCAATTTAAATTAAGAGACGATCGGTTAAGTCCAGCGTAGTTCAGATATTATTGTCAAGCGCTGGAATTAACAAGAAATGTAAAGTATGTGTAATACAAACTTAGAAAAGTAAGTTAATACTAAGGGGAGACCCCTGCATGCTCCGCACGCCAACCCCCAATGAAACCTTCTAAAAACATATGTTGTTTTATTTATAATAAAGTTCCTAGGATTAATAATAACCTCAAAACTAAGATGGTAAATAATGTTAAATGTTTAAATTAAATTATTTTTTATATTTTATAACAGCAGTTATAATAATTTTTAAAAGAACCAGCAAGGCTCAGGTCTACACTTTAAAACCCTAACCTAAAAGCTAGAAATACAAAAATAATTGCTTGACATTTTGAAATCGGCTGTTAATGGAAATATTGGAGCAAACAGCTGTATTATCTGTTATTTTATTCAATTGGTTGCTATGGTAATAAATGTAAATACATGTGTTGGTTTATCATTCTAGGCCTAACCTAAGAATTTTTTCCGACTAAATTTACAAATATTGAAATAAAAAAATGTTTTTATCGAAATGAATTATAGCCTATGTTACTCAAGCATAGTTTAGCTTTTTATTAGTAAAACTATTTTTTCAATCGATTCAGTAGTTCCAGAGATTACCCCCTACATACAAAGAAACAAACAAAAAAACAAACTTTACCTCTTTATAATATTAGTATAGATACGAAGATGTACGTATGTTTCCGAAGTTAAATGAATGGGTTTCTTCTTTAAATTTGTATAATTTAATAAATGTATTGTTGATAAAAGGGTGTTTTTATATTCACTTTATAACCTCAAAGCATATCTTATAACGTTTATTTAAAAAAAAATAACTTCAGAAGAATTACATTATTGATGAATTGTAACTGTCAACATAACCCCAAAGTACAATCTACGCTAGGTTTTGTACAGATGATGGGTGAAATCAGCTGTTATATTATATGAGCGTTTGCTCTTCTTCTGTTGTTAAACAACAAAATACCTTGTTTCTTTACAATCAGCTGATTGAAGAACTGTAAAATAAAATCATTGCAAATTTTTGGAAATGTTGATTTTTTTAATTTAAGAAATTAAGATGACGCAAAAGTAAATGAAACCTGTTAATATAGAAAAGTGTTGCTTTTATTTGGTATAAACTGAATGTAAATTGGTCCAGTGGAAGTCTCAGACAAACTGTACAAAGGATTAAAAAAGTTGACTTTTTCTCCTATGTTAAATCTCCATAAGAAAAGTTTATTTCTCATTTTTGACCCATTTAACGCAAATATTTTCAAAATACAAATAAAACCTGCTAATATAGGACCGAAAACCATTGTTTTGGTAAAACCCACATGTAAATCGGCCCAGTAGAAGTCTCAGATGAACTGTCCAAATGTTTTTTCCTTACGGCTTTAAATATATAGATAATTATATATTTTGATACAAGTATTACTGTTTTTATACGTTTAATGTTATGATAATAAAGATGTAAGTACATTCATTGGTGTAGGTGCCCATTCATTGTAAATACATTCAATAAAAATAAAATGTTGGTTCATCAGTCTAGGCCTAAGCTAAATTTATTGTGTGTATGTTTAATTTATTTTACCAGCCTTAACGGCAACATACACACATAATTTTAATATTTCAATTGCCGTTTATTATTAGATTGTTTTTTATACAAATATTTACTGTTTCCATACGTTTAACTCTCTGTCAGATCACTCAAATTGAGTGGTCTCAACGCCCTACCGTAATGAATTGAGTAGTCTGTGACAACTCAACTTGTATTAAATATTTCACCCACTAAAAATCATCCATTCGCAATAAATCAAAAACCGTTGGAAAGGAAATGATCTAAACTTTAATTTTTGGGTTTAAAAGTTTTTTCTAAAACATATATTTACATACGTAATCATCTTTGCAGTTTTTGAGTTTTCTAAAAGCCAATGTCGCGCGAATTTTAATGCGCCGAAACTACCTTTAATTCCAGTTTCTATGTCTCTCCCTACAGCTTGCCCGGTATTTTTTCTGAGTTATATCTGTATACTGAATGATTCATCACACTTTTACCTATCTAAAACTGCCTTCCAATCAAAAATCGGACAAATAGTTCTAAAGTTGTGGGGCGTTTTGTAGATCCTTGCAATTGGTCAGATTTCAACCAATAAAACAGCACATTTTGCGTTCGAGATATCTCTTATAATTCGAATTATTTCAATAGACTTTTTATACCTATTTATAGACCAAAGTTCAATCTTTCGTTTGATGTAAAGCAAACTATATTTGACTGGTTAGATGTTATTCAAACAGCAGTTGAAAAGTTCATATTTGCACAGAATTCATACTACCGCTTGACATTGCAAAACAAAGCTGTTTCCATTGTCTTCAACGGTCATATTTTGAATTTCCTTTGTCCGCACGAGGTTTTATTTGTTTCATCTCACTTTTGTATTTCAATTGATTCTAAGTAAAACACTTTTATGATAAGGTAATAAACAAGTATACATTTCAATTCTTTGATTTATTCTCTACACTTTGTTATAATAATATTTCATTTTTGGTTAAACATATATTAGTAAATTACGTTTAAACTAGGCCTAGTTTTGTTAGCAATCGTGTATTTGGAACATAAAAACTGGTGTTTTCAAAATAAGAAATTTGAAATAGATAAATGTTTTTATACAGTTCTATTTAGAACTAAATTACAAAACTTTTTTACGCTTACGAAAAAATTACAAAAAATGTTTACTAGGTAGTACTTGTTATATAGGCCTAAAGTTGAAATTTTTCCTTTCGTTACTGAACATTTTTTGCTTCTTGAGCTAATAACTTTTACAATTTTACATCAATAATTTTTTTAATTACATATATGGATTTTTTGAACCTTTCTCAACAAAAAAGGTACAGAACACTTTTGGATTGGTAGGGAATTAATATATTTAGCGAATTTTTGAAAATATGCTTGCACATGCACTGAAATGACTTGGCGTTGCAAAACATTAACATTGACAGTTGTAGGGTTAATGTTATTATAATAAAGATGTAGAATTAATTATAACATCAAAGCTAAGATGGTAAACACAGTTAACTATCCATTCATTGTAAATACATTTAATAAACATAAAATGTTGGTTTATCAGTCTAGGCCTATTCTAAAATTATTGTGTGCATGTTGCAATTAAGGCAGGTAAAATAGGATTTGAAGAAAAGGCGGGATGAACTTCGTTCCTGACGGGGGTCCCACAACCACACACATTAATGTTTTTAATAAGTTTTTCAACAGTGTATTATAATAATATGACCTATATTTATATATGTTAACCCCTCTAAGCTCCAGAAATCATAGAGGGTCAGATATGTCAAAAAATGTGTTCTGTAATACAACACAAGATATATACAAAGTTTTGTTCAGTAACGAAAATAATAAAGAGATTTTATGAACACTCTGTAGGTCTATTATACTTTCAATACATTACAGCCGATCCATGGTTCAATTTTAAACATTGTAAACATTAAACATTGTAAACATTAAAACAATTGTAAACATCTGCCAAGTTTAAGGTGCACATGCTTGCATTTTAAATATGTTATGAATTGACCATGTGTATATGTGTGTTACAGTCGCCCGAGGCTCAGAAAGCAAAACTGAAATTATTACAGTTGGAGTTCGAAGCCGAGCGGAGTGAAAAACAAGAAAGGCAAAAACCTCGTCTCATTGGTTGCGTGTGGTTTAAAAATAACGTTGACGATCCTGACAAAGGTAAATTTATTTTTATTACTTGTCTCGGCTGCGAATAACATTAATTTAATCCTGAGGAGGCACAGGTAAGATATGCTCCAATGGGCATTGACTGGGTATCACTCAAAATTAAATAACAACTCATTTTGTCAAAAATAGTTCTTGAAATAAATGCTACTGTGTATGTATACTCGTGTATGCTTTGAGACTAATCTCACTTGTTGCTACTTGCAATATTCTCAAAAGGCTTTCCTAAGTATTGCAATTGATGTATTCTATTGGCTGTGGTGTGTATTTTTAAATGAGTCTTTATTGTCTGCATTGTAATGTAATGTGGATGATGTATATATAGGGTGAACTACTTACAGGAGCTATACTAGTGAAAATAAAGAAAAAAGTTCATACACACATACGTTTTCAAATGCTTCGTATTCTACTATAACTCCCGATCCTGTAGCTCCGTTATAACTATAAGTTATAGTTATTAGTGTAGCCCGTGCATCACTGAGGATGGCGACATTGTCGTTGAAACGCGTTTGAGGTTAGTAAACGTATTTATTGTGAGATTTTGAGTTCAGGTTTTATTTTATCTAGTTACTTTCTCACAAGTCAAGCTCATTTTATCCACTATTTTTTTTTTACAAAATACCTTTGGATAAAGGAAATATATTGAACGCAAATTTTGAATACATATTTGGTTTGACACCTTTTAAAAATGTACAAAAATGTTTTCAAAATGGCCAAAAAATATGTCAAAAAACATTAAAATGTGTTTTTAACCCTCCCCGTGGCAGACTGCACAAATTGGAGTTCTCTCAGGCGCAAGATGCAACCACTTCGAACCTAAGCGAGAATTTGCATATTTGATTATTTAATACACTTAAAATCATCAAATCGTAATAAAACCGGCTCCATTGGAAAGGAAATCAATTAAACTTTAATTTTTGTATTTAAAACTTTTTCGTAAAACGTATATTTACATACGTAATCATCGTTTTAAAATATGCAGATCGGGTTACAGCCATTAAACAACCACCATTTAGAAAATATGTGAAAAAAATTTTTGTTTTTTTACAAGGGTCAAAGTTGTTACGCAAAATATGTATCCAAAATTTGAGTTCAATATATTATTTCCTAGATCCAAAGATATAAAGTATTTTGTTTAAAAAAAGCAAAGTGGCGGATAACTGGAAAACAAAGCATTTCCGAACCTATGTTTATATGAACTTTTTTCTTTATTTTCACTAGTAGAACATGTCCTGAAAATTTCTCCGTTTCTTCCTGAATCACCCTGTTTATATACACAGTAGAACCTCGTTTATCCAAGGGAATTTAAAAAAATAATAATAACTTGATTTTTTGTAAAAATTAATTCTGTTAACTTATAAATAAATGTAAATTAACTGAATTGATTTTGATAATGAAATCATAGCTTGAGATGATCTCTCAATAAGTAAATTTATAATAAAACCTTTAGTATTAAGATTGAACAGAAAGAACACAATGGTATGCCGCAAGTTCGCCACTGTAGTAATCGATTTCTGAAAAAACCATATAAGAAAGGAAACTCTCAGATTGAATGAAAAATGACGACTTAAGGCCCATTTTAAAATACCTCTGTAGAAAAGTCGCAAATGCGATTTAAGCATTACAGACTGATTTATATTGATCGCAATTGCGACTTTAGCGATTGGAGGGTTAAAATATACAGCATAATAAATATTCCTGTATTCTTTCACCAGTGGTTACTACTATTTTTAAATACTGAGCATACTTATATACAATAAAATACATTTCATTTATTTATTATGTAGACAATACAATTGGATAAGATAAGGCACAAAATATTAATAATAAAACAAAGAAATTACGCAGAATTTCAATTGTTTTGTCACGCTGTACCAAATGAATAAATGTTATTTACAATTATCATTTAAAAATAGACACTTAGATTTAAAATAGCAAGGTCATGGCAATGATGGAAGCACTCTCACACCACAGAAAATGTGATTTACTACAAATAACTTAATTACAAGTCATGGATTATGTGTTGTGTGTATAAATATTATCAGCCCACTAGCAACACATTAAATTGTAAACATACATTAATAAATCCAAGGCACTAAATTAAAAATAAACTGTCTTAATAAACAGAAAAATATTGTTTAGTTTAAATTTTTTTGACATTTGCTTAATAATTGAATATTATTTTGACCTTGTTCATTTGAAGATTGTTTGTTTGAGTATTGTTTTGACATAGTTTATTTGAACATTGTTTATTTTAATAAAATTTTGTCGTTTATTTGAAAATTTATAAACTACAATATTTTCAAAAAAAGTGATCAATCTTTTGTAAATTAAATTGTACATAAATTATTAATTCATCACTATTGTCCGTTAGTTATAAATTTTACTTTTGATGTTGTTCAGTGGGGAGTCAAATTGCCGAGTTGTTCCTGGTCCGTCGAGCTGTTTGGGAAGGAGAGTTGCCAATAAATCTGAAAACTGAAATCACTGATTGTAAAGAGGAGTCACCGTCGTTAGAGAGCATTTCTAAGAAGAAAACAGTCCCCGAATCTGGTAACTTGAATGCTATATAATAAACCATAATGAACAATATTGATTATTTTTTAAGGTAACGATCGGCGCGCGTGATTTCAACGAACCTCCGGCGATCCATAGGAAACCCACGAACATTCAGTATTCATTTTGAAGCGCAGTAGTAAACATGTTGTAAATAATAGGCTTAATTTTGTTAGCGTTTTTGTAGTAGGAACATAAAAACTGGTGTTTTCTAAAATAAAAAAATGTATATATATTTTTATACATTCTGTTTAGAACTGAATTACAAAACTTTTGTATATTTATTAAAACATTTAAAAAAATGTTTACTACGTTTTATGTAGGCCTAAATAAAGTTGGATTTTTTTGTTACTGGAAATGTTTTGCTTCCTCAGCTAATAACTATTAAAACTTTACATCAATCAATTTTTTACTTGCATATATGAATTCTTTTTACTTTTTTCTATAAAAAAGCTATTGCACACTTTTGGATTGGTATATAATTGCTATATTTGGCAAATTATTGAAAAAATTCTTGCAAAACGCAAAAAATCTGGGTGAATTTACAAGGCCAGTTCTGCCAATTCCTGGGTTAACTTGTTTAATAATGACAATTAAGAGGGCACTGCACTCAGCCAGCCGCTTGGGGTTGGCTTTTAACATAGGAACATAGTTTAAATCGGCGTTATATGATGAATAACACCTTAAATAAAGTAAAACTTCACTATCAAATCATATAATTACATATCTCGTTTCTTATAAACCTCTTAAAAAATAATTATTTCTATAAATTAATTTTTTATTATTAAAAGAAAGAAAGAACTTTTCCATAAGAGGAAGGCTAAATTTTACTGATGTTTGATTAAAAATAAAAGTTCACTATGACTATCGATATTGTAGAAAATTATACAGTTTTAAAGTACGTTTCTTTAATAATGTTTCCGCAGAGATAAAAAAGTAGTTTTCATCCAAAATGTATTTAAAAAAACTGATTTTCCAGTACCTTACATTATCAATCACGATAGCGATGTGCAAGGAGTTCGCCGTGTTTCCAATAGAGCTCAGTAGTGTTGTGCCGATGCGCAGAAGAGTTTCTTTCTTCTTGCGCATCTACTGTGAATTATTCCATGATGTTTTGTTTCGTCACTTATTATCTCAACTCGAAAACGGGTTCAATGTTATTGCAGAAGTTTACTCCAGTCTTCTACGCGTGCGTGTGAGTGAAGCTACCCTTCTTTCAACCGCACTCCGAGTTTTATAAAAATAGGCCTATAATCTATATATTTATATAAAAGCGAAATAAAGCTCACTCACTCATCACGATTTCTCAAAAACTACCTGACGGATTGAAATTAAATTTGGTATGTAGCTTCCTCTAGGACCATAAGTGTTTACTAAAAAAGGGTTTTAAAAAATTCGAAATTTTAGGGGGGTTTGGGGGATCAAAATTATTAAAAAACGATTTCTTCAAAACTAGCGAACGGATTGGAATGAAATTTGGTATGTAGTATCCTCTAGGGCCATAGGTGCTTACTAAGAAAGAGTTTGAAAAATTCAAAATTTTAGGGGGTTTGGGGGGATCAAAGTTATTAAATCACGATTTCTTCAAAACTACCGAACGAATTGGAAAGAAATTTGGTATGTAGCTTCCTCTAGGGCCATAAGTGTTTACTAAAAAAGGGTTTTAAAAAATTCGAAATTTTAGGAGGGGTTTGGGGGATCAAAATTACTAAAATCATAATTTCAGATCTTTTATTATTATGACAATAGTGTTTTTATTATTTAAGATCTATATAATAAAAGCCAAATACCACTCACTGGCTGAACACTTAAAAAGAATACAATTACGTTAAAAATACTGAAAATACCAACCACCACGGGCAACGACGTACGGGTCAGCTAGTATGTTTATATTGTTTTATTTGGTTTTGTAAAAATACTTTTATAGAATTTGTTGAAACTTAGAGGTCTGCGGGTAGTGATTTTTTGGTTCGGGTTGGGTAGTGAAATTTTTCACTCGTGTCGGGTTCGGGTCGCGTAATGAAATTTTTCACTCGGGTCGGGTAGTGAAATATTTTACCCGAGTTTGGTCGTGTAGTGAAATATTTTACCCGAGTTTGGTCGGGTAGTGAAATATTTCACCCGAGTCTGGTCGGGTAGTAAACAAAAACTCGAAGCAAGTGATTACGTTATATTTAGTAAATACATTTTTTCTTCTGAATTTAGCACTTATCTCAGAATTCATAAATATTATATCACTACTGTATGGCTAGGCCTACTTAGTATGTTATTAGGCTACCAAAAACGTGTTATTAGGCTAATTGAAATATTTTTTTCTATCCCTAAAAATACTGATTGTTGATTTGGATTTATTTTTTGTTCGATTTGTATTGGTATTTCTCTCATGATCGATATCTGTTACAAAACTCGTAGGCCTAGCAGTTCTAGGACCGGCTACACTGATATTTCTAGTGATAAAATTGCCTATTTTAGGAAATCTAAACTAGGCTACATAGAACAAAAACAACGAACAAAAAAACTACGGAACTAATAAAATAACACATCCGTTTAAAAAGAGAGAATTTTTTATTTATTTTAACACAAATTTTGTAAACAACAAAAAATTGACTGTGATGTAAAACGAATGAATCTGGTGTTCATTATAATAGTATAATAGCCCAGTCAAGGGAGACCCAAAAACATGAAACTCGGAAAAATTTTGGATAAAGCTGAATTTTTCCCCATTGATAAACCACTACCAGAGGATAATTTTTACAAAAATCCCCCTGGAGCTTATCTCTTAGATATTGACAAAATAAACTAAATAAAGAAGTCTTTCAAAAGTGGATTTTAAGGGGGTAGTAGGGAATCTAGAGGGGGAGGGGTGGGGAATTTTCAGAAACTATTCCTTATATAATCAACTAACATACATGAAAAAATCAGCTTTTCACTAATTAGTTCCGACAGAAAACATTTATTGAGTGGGCTAATAGTCGCCCGCCCGTAATCTGCTACCTGGTATTTTACGTTTTGATCGATTTTGGGGGAACCAAGCGAGCTATAAGGTCGCGTAAAAAAACTAAATGTTCAGAATAACATCCTACATTTATATATTTAGAAAAACTCTAAAAAACTTCATTCTCGTAGTAAAAATCTTAACAAATAGTTACTTCCGGTCAAAAAACGTACTTCCGGCTTTTGGATTTTTTTGGCTAACGAACTCGTCCGAGCGACATAGACAACCAACATGTGTACCAAATTTGGACCGAATCGGACTTAAAATGCGGCCGCTATAGTGCGAACACATATATACATATAGTATATATATATATGATTTTTAATGACACTCCAAAACGTGTTCTGGGGACCATGATCGGTGCTCATTTGCTACTCCCGACTTTGGGTCTTACCATAAAGGCCACTGCAATAGCTCATTTTTCCTATGGAAATTCGCTAATAAATTGATTTGGTTATAAACTTGTATGTATATTTTTTATATTTAGTAAATAATGCCGACAATAAATTAATGAAATGTATTAAAGGTTTGCTAAACAAATAATATATAGAAGATGTTATTCTTATTGGGTACAAACTTAAAATTGTATACATAATTTAATTTTATCTAGATTTTTTTCTACACTACATAAAAAATACGTTTCTATACTTTACATCGTATTTTCACTCATAACAACGGTAATTACCAATAAAATTATAGGCTTTTGTTTGATTGTCTAAATGCATATATTTTATCCTTATCATTTAAAACAATATTCTCGTGAGTTATTAACTTTTGTAAGTCTAAGTTCAGAGCCTAAACCTAATGCAACAGCTCAACTAATTGGGAACACCGCACCGGCTAGGCAGCTATGTGTGTTTGCACAAAAGAAAGGAAATGAAAAGCTTGTAACCTGTAATAAAACTGTTAACAAAATTCAGCGGTGGGAGGGGTAATGCAAGGCCACACTAAAGTGGCCTTGGGTAATGTCGTGTGCTTCATCCCTAGCGACTTATCTACGAACTACTCCTAGTAGGGACGTTAAAAGCAGCACTATTGCGTCATAAAACAAGATATTCCATTCAGGTACAGAACCCTCTTAAATGAGATTTACAGAATATCTTATTTGATTCCCAACTTATCTTTTCCTGTTCCCAGGCTGTTTTTCAATTTGCTCTTCTCCTGTCGGTATGAAGACAGCAAAGATATTATTTTTGTTTTACACTGGTCCGCAGATATGTCCAACTATGAGGATATTTCTCGCAAAGCTTCTGTTTTCATATTTTTTAAACAATTATTCTTATGCAGAGGATCCCAAAGAATGATTTGGTTTCTGTAGAAATCTATTAATTTCATTAAATTCGCTTCTGAACAATCCATATTTAATCACTGGACAATTAATATCTTGAAAAACAATAATCACATGTGCGCTAAAATAACAAACCTTTGACGCTCCCGTCCAAATATGAATGGCAAAGTGTTTGTTGATAAAACTGACAAGAGATGGACCGCCGTGAGTGGAATACGTTTTGTACAAATATGACGAGGTGTATACGCACCTTTAGGTTTGAGTTATTTTCTTTGGATTTTTCATTATGGTATGTGGCATGTCTATAGTTCTAGCTGAGGCATATCATACTGCTCACAAATAAAACCTAATTCCTTCAGTACAGTGTACTTTAGCCTGATCAAGCAAGAAATAGGAGTATGTAAAACACACCAAACTTATAGATCCCACTTTTTATCTTGGAAACATGCTATTTGGGTGTGGAATAAGGTTCAATTTTCTCTGTTTACAGTGATACCGAAAGTGATTTCTTTGATCCACGGTAACCGATACAGAATTAAATTCTTGATTGACGAGCTGTACGAATACTTTTTAAAAGAAGAAGTGACTCCACAACCATCACGGTCGTCTATTGCAAGAAAAATACGAGAACTCGCTACCTGGATGGTGTGTCCGGTTAAAGAAGGACCACCTTTAGCAAAGTGTATGTGCTGGTACGTCAGCGCTGATGTACGTGAAGCGTACGGGATGAAGGAGTTGAAAGCTTGCCAGTCGTTAACATGGAAGTACTCACTGACGCCACCAAACACACGAAAACAGGCTGACCAGTCGACGGACGTGTCCGAAGCCCCGTTACCAATCGCTTCATCAACGTCATCTCGTATAACAAAGTTTACTAAAGTTCTAAGTAAAGAAGAGAGGCAGAAACAACTACGGAGTAAGAATATGGATAGGTGAGTACATCAACTTGACATTCTTAACTGCTTACCAAATAACTCGACAGCATTGATTTATCTTTTGTAGGACAAACTTGCCATACTGGAGTGTTCTAGTACAAAGTCCAGTTTTATTACAAAACCGGCAAACCTATATAGCAGCTTAAATTTTGCGTCAAAAATGTTACTAATTCGATCGCAGCTGAACCGCTGACGTGAGTTAAGCTAATTTCCAAATTTAAGTTTACATGTTTTAGGGTTCCAACCAACTATTTGGGAAATTGGTCTACTCTCGAAGGCAGTAAATAGTAGCTTGCGTGTTCGAAATATGTTAGATTTTGTTTGCACACCGGCCTCGGGTCTCGACCTTGTGGCCTCGATTACGGACAGCTTTGCTTCGTTCGCAGCGTTGGTCTGTAACAAATCAAATTAATGATAAATGAATTTTCATAGGAAAAATAAGCTATGCAGTGACTCTTAGGGTGAGACTTAATGTCGAGAGTAGTCGATGAGCACCAATCATGGTCCCCCGAACATGATTTGGGGTGTCATTAAAATTTGTATATATAATATGTGTTCACACTCTAACGGCCATATTCTACATCCGATTTGGTTCAAGTTTGGTACACAGTTGGTTTTCGAAGTTGTTTGGACAAGTTTGTTAGCAAAAGAATACAACAACCGGAAGCACTTTTTTTCTTCAAAAGTAAATTTTTTTAAAAGGTACTAGAATGAAATTTTTTGGGTTTTATATAACAAATAAATAAATTATGTTATTCTGCACATTTTGTTTTTTTTTTTTACACGATATCATAGCCTGTCTGGTTCCCCATAATCAATCAAAACGTAAAATACTATAAAAGTACAGTTTAAAATCCACGTAGGCTGACGTCCGTGATACAAACTTCTGATGCGGGCGAAGCGAAGCAGTCGATAATCCGAGGCCGCAAGACCAAGGTGCAAATTCTCAAAGAGAGTTTTCCGTTACTAGGGGAATGGAGCAAAGTGTGAGCCGGGCTAAAGGCTGAGTTGCAAACAAATTCTACTAATATATTTCGTACAAATAGGCAGCTATTCAGCGCCTTCGTGAGCAGACAAATTTTTTAAATAGTTGGTTGAAACCTTAAAACATGTAAATTTAATTTTGGAAATTTGCTCAACTCAACGTCAGCGGTTCAGCTGCTTGGTCGAATTATTATTATCATCATCCGGTCAGCAGAAAATCAACAGACAATCAAATTAGTGAATCTCTGAGAGATCTGGTTTTTTCCTTTGTGCTGAGTGCTTAACGTGCCTGACTCACAAGCCTAAGTTGTCCGGAAAACAACTAAATGCTTTTCACTTTAAAGAAAAATTTTTTTTTTTTCTGGTATAAGTTAGCTTTGTATGTTATGGCTATTCATTTTTCGGGTGTTACATGCTTAATTGTTTTAAAATATCTTGATGTAGTCCTCAAGTTAATATATATTAAAACTAACTGAATTCCCGTGCTTCGCTGCACACATTTTTTTTTTGCTTCACTATGTTACATAACTGTAATATTTCTCTCTCATTTTCTTTCATTTTTTATTTCACGAAAGTGAATTATTATGTATGTTCAATTAGTTTAGAATTTATTGTTCATTGGGCCTGTCAAAATTGTCTTCGTCAGGGTATGTTTTTCTGAATAAATTAAAAATAATAAAGAATTCAGAGTGAAGAGCGTCTTCTTTTTCAACCGCTAAATCTACAGACTGGTAAATCACAGTCTTAGCTGGATTTTGCAGATCACTCAGATACATCTTTAATATGCAAATGCATAGATCTTGGGATAGATTTGATCAGCTTACGACCTAAATATTTTCTTGAAATTAATAAGTGCCACATTTCATCTCTATAGCTTTAAGGAAAGCATACCAATTATTATTTCTTGTTTTTAGGGTTTGATAGGTTTTTATCACATTTTCACCCCTTAGCAGCACATAACAAAGTGTAAAACTGGTTTATATTTTATATATATCTTGTAAGAAATAAATGTAAAAAATATCTGCTCTCTAGCTTTAACCCTCTATCTGGCAAAGAGTACCTGGGGTACTCTTTTAAAGCGTCGCCCCACTGGCAAAAAGTACCTTTTAACAAACATTTTTTAAATCAAATTTTGCTCATCTTAAGTAATATTTAAATAAGTCATATTATATATAATTGTACGCAGAACATTGTAAAGATTAATTTGGTATATATTGGTTGATTAATTTGTGACACATAATAAAGACGTAAAAAATATACAAAGTCACGTCTAATGCGATAGAACACGAATAAAATGCTTGTTTTCCCACTCATTTTGGGTAAATTTCGTTTTGGAATAATTTTGATTACTCTACTGCATAGATCAAACCTTTTCCTTTGAAAATATTTCATCTGATTATCACTCTCTTTATCAACAAATAGTTACAGATTTTTATGTAATACCTTACACAAGCAGTTTCTATACTGGTAAAGAGTACCTGTAGGTATCGATTAGTTTTTAGCGATTATCTATTTAGTAATATTATAAACCAAGTAAGTATTATATACCTATCGATTCGTATTGAAATTATCTTTAAATCGATATAAGTATCGATAAGAATTGAACAGTTCTTAGTTGATACAGAAGGCCGTGAAGTTTACGAATATTTAGTTTTTACCGCTTTTTCCCGACTTAGAAAAGATATTTTAGTCAGGCAATTATTCATAGTTAGCCCACTCTTTTTCTAGTTTTTCAGACTGAAACTGTAAATTTGTCTATATACTGTAATAGCCTACTAACCAAATAATATGTGTATTATATTATGTTAGATTAAGTTAGGCCTCGTTTTCAGCGTTTTTAGAAACATATTTTGTGTTTTCCTGATCTAGGCTAAATGGCTAAAGTTTACAATTAGCCTACTGACCATATTGTAGTTTCTAGAAGACATTTTTTTTCCTTCTTACTAAATAATTTGTGTATTATATTTTTCTATATTTAGAACAAAATTAGGCTTAATTTTATGTCTTTTTGTAAATATTTTTTGGGTTATTGTCAACATGGCTAAGATTTAGAATACGCCTCCGTACCATATTTTAGTTTCTAGAAAATAATTTTTTTCCTACTTGCTAATTAATTTGTATATTACATTTTTATGTATTTATACAGTGGTGTCATGGCAAAATTAGCAGTGCCGGAACGCACTTTCCATGACTTTTTTTTACAAATGAAATATTACTCTGTGTTTTTTATTTATTACATATTACGTTTGCATATTTTAAAATGCATATGCCTTTGTTTAATCAATTTTTAAATTCTGGAGTTGATACTTTTTTGCCCATAATTATGAGAAAAGATGACAACATAGCCTAATAGCCTTTGGAATACAAACGGAACCCTTGGTTGTAAAATTAAACCACACTAATATTTATTTATTTATTTTAAACAATATAATAAACAAGTTTTATTTACAAGACAATATAACATAGGAACGTAGGGTGGTGGTTACCATTTAACAAAGGAAAGTGTTTAACAGTTTTAATCAAATTTACTAAAACTGAACATATTGATTTTTTTCCTGTGTTTGATCGTATGAGCATTATGCGAATGCTCTTCGTTATCCAGGCATTGATAACCACTCAGGTTTTTCGCCTTTAAAAAAAAAAGAAAAAATAGATTTTTTTAAAATTTACGTTTAAGAAATTGAGTTTACAAAACTTAATCAAATTTACAAAAACTGAACATATGGATTTTCTTCTTCCGGAGAAGGTTATGCCTTGCGTGTCCTAGTGTCGTTTGCTGTGCAGTGCTTCCTCAACCAGGTGTTCACATAGGGTTCCACATTCCACTCATTTATACTTGGTCCATGTTGTTTTATGAACATAAGGCTTTAAACATGCCTGGTTAAGAATCTAGATCACAAATCAGTCATTATCTGGTTCATGGGACTAAAACCACGTTCACAATCTGACGTACTACATGGAAATTTTTTTTCTTCAGCGATGTGAGTTGAGGAGCCTTAGTTTTAGCATTAAAAGTAACTCGGTAAGAACGCCATTCATTTGAAATGCTGGAGCGCTCTGTCTTAAAAGCACCTAAGTGCGAAACGTGTTCATAAACACTACAGCCAAGTTTTCCTTCCTTACAATCAATCCAAGGAAAAGCTTCTTTTTTTCGCTCCCACATTTCTTGGTTCCAAACAGATGGCCATTTTAAATCAGTGACCATAGGCCTATCAGACTCATCCGGTTTAGGACAACGTTCAATTGAATTAGGCTGTTCGGTTAAATTATCTGTAGTATCCTCACCTGTGGCTGATGATGAAGTAGAAGTCGGTTCTTTTTTCCCTGCTCCAAAAAATGACATAGTTTTTTGCTTCTTACTTTGAGATTCCATTGTAATTTTCCACTACACTTATCAAACTTGAATAAAGTAGTCTACTACACTTGTCAATACGTGGGCCTAAAGTATTTATTTAAAATAAATATGAAATAACACACGCGAATAACCATGATTTGTTCGAGTACACTAAACACAAACCGTAAATAAATAATGCAGGAGTTGACGCAGACTAGTACAGAACTATCTAATGAACAGACAGTAAACACAACGGGGTGGGCGGCCGTGTTCGGACAAAGTGGGGTGGGGTACAGTACATTCTGGTACAGAAGTACAGTTTGGTTTTCGCACAGTGGTCATACATTCTGGTTTTCGTGCAGTACAACGATTCACCCAACCACAAATTTGTTCAACTAATGTAGAATAAACAAATCGGAAAAAAAAGTTTTGATTAGGGATGTATACATTAAAAATATTGAGGCACCAAAATTGATAAAAGTGTTATTTGACTATTACATATTTTCTTAACCAGTGCCGGAACGGCGTTCTGGCACCATGACACCACTGTATTTATAACAAGATTAGGCCTCTTTGTGATGCCTTTTTGCAAATATATTTGTGTTTTTATGAAATTGTTTACTCATAGAAAAACTAATTCTAGTTTATAGAAGGCAATATATATATAAGATACCCCACAAATTTACACTTGGAGTGCCTGCCATTATAGAAATTTCTAACTGCCAGATGGAAAGTATAAAATGCATATTTATTATTTTTAGGGGTTGTTATCACATTTTCACCCCTTAGCAGCACGTAAACAAATGTAAAACTGGTTTACTTTTTATAGTGTTTTTCAAGAAATAAATGTACAAAATTTTAGTTTTCTAGCTTTAAAGAAAGTATAACAAACAATATTTATTGTTTAAGGGATTCTTTAAGGCCAAATATGTTAAAATCCTTTCTTAGTGCGCCTATGAGCCATATTTCTTATTGCATCCATGTGTACCAAATTTCACGTTCCTAGGGGTATATAAAAAACACTATTTGTTGTTTCAACCCTTAAAGGCCAAATATTTTAAAATCCTTTCTTAGTGCGCCTCTAGGGTCTATGAGCAATATGTGTATCAAATTTCATGTTCCTAGGTGGTATGGTTTTTGAGATACTGTGATTAGTGAATGAGTTTTGGATTATATGTTATATATATATATTTAGAAGTGTTAGTTGCAAAATTAATAATTTAATTTTTCTTGTCGCTGAACTGAAATTAATAATATCTGATTTCAGCCCATCTCCAGCTACTCCGACGGTCAACATTAAACAAGTCGTTCCCAAAACTAAAAAAAGAGTATCTTTAATCTCCGTTCCTCCTGGAGAGGTTCTTCCCAAACAGAATAAAGCCCGACCTTTGGATAATTTTATAAAAACAAACAAACCGTCAGACCAACAGAACAAAACTGAAGAGAAACAACCTCAGAAAAAGCCTAAACGAATCACTCCCATCTCCGTCCCAAGGAAAGGACCTGTTCAACAAGACTGTGTTGTTTTGAACGACTAAACTGAACGAATTGTAAATTAATTTCTATAAACTCTAATTTGTATAGTTTTTATTTGCATTTAAAATGTTTATGTATTTAACTTCTAAATTATTAACTTTTCATGAATTAAAAAGATATAAAACAAATATATTCTATGTACTTTTGTAAATATTTTTATATATAAAACAAGTTCAATTTTAAAATTTTGTGATTTCTTTTTAAATTCCTGTTTTATCATAGGTTAGTCTTTAAAAATGAAAAGTATGTTGAAATTAAAATCCATGTGTATAGACAGTGCACTCACTGCCTATGTAGAGGTATGGCCTAAATTTGAACAAAATTCTAGGCCTATAAATAGTTAAAACAAATATAATTGTAAATTTTAAATCACTCAGCCGATTGAAGATGTTTGTGTTTGGAAGGTTCTATCAACTTCCGTGTAGGCTTTTATATTAACTATTTATAATTTTAGGTTAGGTTTTTATTTATGAGTTGAGCTAAGATTCTTAAATTGAATACTTTTATTTTTACATTCAATATGATAATGACGAGGTGTTTTTCCAAAGAGAGCAGCACGGAAGCTTTATGTCGAGGATGTACGTAAATTTAACAACGTAGGTTTTTCTAAATTTTAGCTGGCATACTTTTGAAAACAGACATATTATTATCTTCTGAATGGAGAGCGATTGAGAAATTAAATTTTGATTTGCAATTTGAGTTACAAAGGCAAAAATTGGGGAAAGTAATCAATTTTGTTTGGTAATAGTGCTTTTCATTTTCACGCAGACGACTTCTCAAAAAAAGATATTTTGAACAGTTGCTTGAACTAACAAAGACAAGAACAACGCTTGGTAATTACGTGTATTGGAAACATTTTATTTACATTTTTACATTTACAAAGTACAAAACTACTAAACTAAAACAGGTCTTCTTTCGGTCATCCTGTCTTCTAATCCTTTTAAAAGCTCGGTTTCTTTACTGATGAAATTTTCTTCCTCAGAAATCACATCTAAAACATTTCGTATCCTGTTCTTAACATAGTCTATCTCTTCGTCATCTCCGTCTTTTGCAGACATTGTCAACACTTCGTTGAACTTGATCGGACGGACAGGCTGGACGCTAGGAGCAAAGTCTGGTATTGCAGCTGAAAGTCAAAGAAATAATATATTACCTAGTGGAAATGTACCTAAACCAGTTTACCTCAATATAGATTATTTATTATTTTAATACAGATTTTTGAAAATTGCTGAAATAGCTGAATTTCACAATGTTCTTGGATCAGAAAAATGATGGTAGATTTACAACTGTTTATGGCTGTTGATAGCTCATCTTAAAGCTTTTTGTATGAGGGTTTCATCTATATATATAAAAGCGAAAACCCACTGACTCACTCATCACGATTTCTCAAAAACTACCGAACGGATTGGAATGAAATTTGGTATGTAGCTTTGTCTAGGGCCATAGGTGCTCACTAAGAAAGGGTTTGAAAAAATTCGAAATTTTGGGGGGGTTTGGGGGGATCAAATTTATTAAAAAACGACTTCTTCAAAACTACCGAATGGATTGGAATGAAATTTGGTATGTAGCTTTCTCTAGGGCCATAGGTGCTCACTAAGAAAGGGTTTGAAAAAATTCGAAATTTTAGGGGGGGAGTATGGGGGATCAAATTTATTAAAAAACGATTTCTTCAAAACTACAGAACGGCTTGGAATGAAATTTGGTATGTAGCTTCCTCTAGAAATGGTTAAAATATTTAAATTTTAGGGGGTGCGGGAGAGTCAAAATTACTAAAAAAACTCTATAAGAATGAATTGGAATGAAATTTGGTATGTAGGTTCCTCTAAGACCGTAGATGATCGCTAAGAAAGGGTTAAAAAATTGAAATTTTAGGGGGTTCAGGTAGTCAAAATTACTAAAAATCCCTATAAGAACAAATTGGAATGAAATTTGGTATGTAGCTTCCTCTACAGCAACTTTTTCATGTTAGATAGTAGTTTACAGAAATATAATTTTCAGTGCTTTCCTAAATAGCGTAGTCATTTTTTCATGACCACAGTCCTACTGTAGGATACGCACGGGTATTCAACGAAAACAACCCTAGAACCGGCAGACGGTACATAATGTAGGCTACCGATACCATCACTCCAACACATTTGTAACGAGTGATTGTATTGAATATTTGACCCACTAAAAATCTTTCAATCTTAAAAATACAAACACCATTGGAAAGGTAATATTTCAAACTTTAATTTTTGTATTTATACTTTCTTTCTAAAACGTATATTTACATATGTAATCGTCGTTTTAAAATTGTAGATTTCTGTAAACCTGATTCCACGTGTGGAATCGAATACAATTGTACTGTTATTTCCCACTTATTCAACGTCCCAGACCATCTACAGTAATATTTTGATCAAAATTATAAAGCTACCATGGGATTCGTCAATATTTGATCTATCTAAAGATGCCTTGCAATCAGATGTCAGTACCATACAATTTGAATGACTAAGCTTTCTGTAAACCCTTGCGATTGGACAGTTTTGAAACCAATGAAACAGCACAATTTGTCAATTGAGATAACGCCCACAATCCCATATGTTTTTACAGATTTCTTTATACAATTCTGTAGAGAAAACTTGCAGCTTTCATTCGATGTGAACTAAACTGGATATAACCAGTTTTATCTTTAGTCAAAGAGCGGTGGAAAGTACAAGGTTTTCGTAAATTACAGCGGTGGAACGGGACTTCTAGCCCATTTGATTCTCACGGTAAATCCCAACGGACGTTTTGTTTCGTTTACACGCGGAATGTTTTATTCGATTGACCTCATTTTGTTATTCAACTAAAGATATTTCAAACACTTTAGTGAACTAGGAAAAGACAAGTATATCGTTCTTTTCTTTGATTTATTCTCTATACTTTGTTATAATAATATTTCATTTTTGGTCGAATAAAATATTCCTAAATTACGTTTTAAGCCAGGCCTACTTTTGTTAGCACCCTTGTAGTTGGAACATAAAAACTGGTGTAATCAAAATAATAAATTTGAAATTGATAAATGTTTTTATACAGTTCTATTTAGAACTAAATTACAAAACTTTTTTACATTTATGGAAAAATTACAAAAAATGTTTACTACTTCTTATGTAGACCTAAAGCTCAAGGCCAAACTTTAAAAGTAACTGGTGGAACTGGTGTGGATTTGCGGAATGACTGTTTCTCCCAAGGTCAGCTTTACGTTGCCTGCTCCAGAGTGAGTTCAGGTGACAGTTTGTTTGTCCTTCAACCTGAGGGTCAAACTGCCAATATAGTCTACAGAGAAGTCTTGCAGTAAACAAGTGAAAATGTTATTGTAAAAATTGTAAATAATATGTTCTCCATGTTTGCCGGCCTCTCCGTGGCGAAACTGGATAGCCATTGTCAACGAATGCTAAACTAACGGGCAAACACAAACATAGTAATTAAAATTAAGTTTCTCAAATTACACGCAGTTTTCCCGTGCGAAGAACGGGTACATCAGCTAGTTTGATATAATATAACATGACAACCTCTAAAACATCACCTTAAATTTTGTTAAAATGTATGTTATTTCAACATATATATTGATTACATTCATGGAAAATTTCAAGAAGGAGAAAATATGACGGGAGTATATAAAATGTAGGTGCTATAATTCATTATGAATCATTGTAACCGGGTCCAGAAAATGCTGCTAGAGGATACTGAAGGCTAAACTTAACCCTAGATCCGGTGGCTTTAACGAAAATGGATTTTTGGCGTGTGCAAGCATTTTTTCAAAAATTTTCCAAAAATAGTAAATGAACCCCAATCCAAAAGTGTTCCATTGCTTTTTTGTAGAGAAATGTTCAAAGAATTTATATATGCCAGTAAAAAAAAATGATAGATGTAAAATTTACAAAGTTATTAGCTCAAGAAACAAAAAATGTTCAGTTACGAAAAATAAAAGTTCAACATTTTTAAATAAAAGGTCTATAGTATGTTCAGCGAGTGTTTGCAGTAAATCGCCACCTATGACGGATGACAGGGAAAGACATGAACAATTAAAACCTCTTAATAAATGTTTTATTAAGTCACATGTGTATAAATTTAAAATTTAACTAAAAAAACGCATTAAAAGTCTAAATTTAAAGCTTCAAAATGGCCATAGAACACAGCGATTTACTGCAAACACTCGCTGAATGTAGCTATACATAAAAAGTATAGTAATTTTTTCCATAAATGTAAAAAAGTTGTGTAATTTAGTTCTAAATAGAACTGTATAGAAACATTTATCAATTTCAAATTTTTTATTTTGATAACACCAGCTTTTATGTTCCAACTACAAGGTTTTGCCTACCAAATTGCATTCGGAGGATGTTGGGTGATGACTCCCAAACCATTAATATGGTGTTAGCATTCCTCCATCGGTTGAATGTAATTGGAAAAATTTGCAAACAATAAACATTTACTTACGTAACCTACATACCATGTTTAGATTTATTACTTGTTATTTTAATTAGAGTTTTATTCGTTGTTATGTAACAGGGCCCTTTACAGCCTTGTGACAAGTTGTTATTGTGCAATTATTGTTGTTATTTTATCGTGTATTGTCTGTAGTGTGTGTAAATTAAAAGTTTAATTTTATAGCTGTGTGCGATCGTATGAGCATTATGCGAATGCTCTTCGTTATCCAGGCGGCGATGATAACCACCTAGGTTTTTCGCCTTTAAAAACCCCCCAAAAAAAAAAATCTAACTACAAGGGTGCTAACAAAACTAGGCCTGGTTTGATACGTAATTTAGGAATATTTGCTTTGACCAAAAATGAAATATTATTATACCAAAGTGTAGAGAATAAACCAATGAAAATAACGGTGTACTTGTCTTTTCTTAGTTCACTAAAGTGTTTGAAATATCTTTAGTTGAATAACAAAATGAGGTCAATCGAATAAAACTTATCGCGTGTAAAGGAAACAAAAAGTCCGTTGGGATTTGAGAATCAAACAATCCCAGCAAATATACCACTACTGCTTGGGAAGCAGTGGGGTAAGTAACTAAAAACATAAAACGTCTATAATCAAGGATTCCAAGACAGAGACTGTCCTCAACATGTCCACACAACGTTTTATTGCACAACATTGTCTACCGATTGTCTCGAAGCTACCATTTCTGTCGGGAGACAAAAATTCTTTGATTTTGGTCTCCGAATGGTCTCTACGCTCGATTCCACGTTCACCGTGCAGTACAGAGCGCTCATAAGCCATGTTGTCCCTACGACAGTCTCAGCGATAGTAGCCAACTAAAAAACATCAACTCCCGTGCTATCATCAACTCGGTCAGTTGACGCAACCCGCATGACAATAAACGTGATGTTATCTGTAATGGTAGTAGCATATCTATTCTCCCGTAAGACCTGTACTGCACCACTGTGGAATCGAGTGTAGACATGGTATTTGTCTCAGCAACCGTCTAGAGACATTGTCTCCTAGTGTGGGCAAGGCCTAATACATAAAACTCAAGTAAATCTGAAACATAGAGGTTAAGGTCTGTGGCGATTTTGTATGGAATGACACTACATAAAATTGGTTGTGAATGACCTAAACTACTTAAACATCACTAAAATCTCTTCTAGAACTAGTGTTTAATCTTGCCAATAGTAGGTTTAATTTGAATAAACGACTTAAATTGTGTTCAATCAATAATATTATACTTTCTAACGATTGTCTTTGACTATTTGGATATTTATCTAAATTACAGAGTCGAGTTGTTTTACAATGATTTTATGGGTGAAAAATAACCGGCCTAATTTTCCTACAGACAAGCAGTGTTTGCCTCAAACCAAAAACTACACAACAGTCACATGGCATCTCCTTTCTCCATTCCTAATTGGTGTAAAGTATAAATGACATGCACGGAAAAATAATAAAAACAAGTCAATCTATAAGCAGAGTCGTGTAGGCCTACCTGCAAGGTTATTCACTACGCCCTCTATATCTTTAAACATTTGCTGTGCTCCTTCGGTGTCCATTTTGTTAACAATCAGAATAGCTGGCTTGTCCAAAAGTTCTTCTTTGTATAACTCCAACTCCTAGACAAAATGTATTTGTTATTTTGGAATTTACTGCGAGTTAAATAATATTGCAGACGAAAAATATTCACTATGTTCTTCGAACACTTTGGTACACTTGAAAAATGATAAAAAGATACCCAGTGCTATAAAAATGTATAAAATAACAGTTACTTTATTCACTAATTTACATTTCACGTATAATGTATTCAGATTGTAGGCCAAGTAAATTACAGGAACCCCGCTAGTCCGACCTCGGGTAAACCGACACCTCGCATAGTCCGACCATTCCGCTCTATCAGCAATTGTTTATGTTTTCGATGTTTCTCATCAAGCAATTTGTTCAAGAACTACAAAAACAGATCGCAGTTCACCCGATTGAAATGTCAAGCAATTTAAAAGAAATCTGGCAATACAGGGTGCATAGGTTGCCATGAGAACTGCCTTTTCCCTCTTGCCACTACGGCCGTGTCGTTCTCAATCTTAGGCCTTAAAGCAGTTTAAATCAAAGTACTGTACATATAGTCATGTGACTCACCATTGGCGATAAGAGTTAGTAGACCGTTGACACGTCTAAATCGAGAATAGCGGCCTTTACATTTGGGCACTTTCCTGTCTATGTGTAAAAGTTGAGGATGGAGTGGGAATTAGCGTACGCGCTAACATGCACGTAATACCGGGCCTAGAGTTTTCTAAAGTCGATACGAGCAATCCAACACTCAAATCTTCGTAAGATCGTGAGTGGGATACAATATAAGTGTAAAGGCTACTTTGTCGTCTACTAAGTAAAGAACATTACAGACTTTTTTTAACCTGAAAAACAATAAGAACATTAAGTTTTCGTGTTTCATGAATTACTGTACAATGCTTGTGTTTCGCATCATTCTTGTTCTGTATTTTCGATTAAAACTTTGTTTCATTACAGTACGTTTTAATGTAAATAAATGTGTTCCTCTGATAATCCGACCTTACTCTCGGTGTTTAAATAAAACACATTCAAACAACACACCAACTTAACAACTAAACATTTTTAGCTTATACTAATTCAAAAAAGAAATAAATACAATTTTGTTACATCATAAACCACTTGCCTTATATTCATCTATGGAATAGAAAGAATTTTCCTTGACAAAAGAAAGAAAAGCTTTTTTAAAAATGTTTGGACAGTCTAATGTCCTAATATGATCTGGATGTTTATTATATACAATATAATGCCACTATAACAAGAGAAACTTCAAATACGGTTGTTCTATGAGGAGGATAAGTAACTGTTTGCCCAGTGTAGGAACCTGTGATCATAATAAATTTAGCCTACTGAGTATAAATATATACTCGTACATGGCAAAGGCAATATTTTATGTTTTTGGGGAGGTTGGTTTACACGATTCAAATAATTCAGTTTAAAAATAGCCCTAATAATGTGTTCTGTACACTAAAGACCTGTTACTATAGGCTGATTGCTGAAATAATGCTATATGTTATTTGTGAATGTATGCAGGGATAGTAACACATAGTATGCTGCCACAATGTGTTTTACATTAAACTAACCTTATTTAAAAGTACAATGGTTTCCAAACAGTTACGATATGTGTGTTTAGGGCTAAGCCTAAATCCACCGACGTCGACGATCATTAGAAGCAGTTTTGTACGTTCCACGTGTCTTAGGAAACTATGTCCCATGCCTACGTTGCAATGCGCTCCTTCTATAAGTCCCGGAAGGTCGGCTAGTGTTATTTGCCTTAGATCTTTGTAACACATTACGCCAATGTTAGGTTGGATCGTGGTAACTAAACAAAAATAATAAAAACCTCATTTCAGGCGAATAAACAACTTTTATAACTAGAACAGTTGCTGTAAAATAATGCGGGTAGTTATTCATTTATATTATAATGCGGAAAATATGTTTTTTAAATTTAACTCGGAAACTACGTACCCTTTTCGATGAATCTCATTTTGTATGCAAAGCATTGTCATCTGTAAAATATACTCTTTTGTTCTAGGCAAAATACAGTTTTGCTGCTTTTTATATTACATGATTGCTAAACCGTTAACCCTGCAACTGTCAGACTACTCAATTTGAGTGGTCGTGGGGGCGTGGCACATGAAAGCGATCAATTTTGACAACTCTACTTGTAATGAATATTTCACCCACTAAAAATTATTCAATCGCAATAAATCAAAAACTGTTGGAAAGGTAATGATCTAAACTTTAATTTTTGTATTTACAAGTTTTTTCTAAAACGTATATTTAATACGTAATCATCGTTGCAGTTTATTAGTTTTCTTCAACAAACTCGGCGCCCATCAATTCACCGGATTTCGTCACAAAACACGATGAAGTAACGCAGATGACGTAGATTTCCTTTCTATCTAAAACCCACCCAATACTTCTTCTAAAGTAAACCTAGATATCGTTGGATTCTTCACAATTTCCCCTATCTAATACTGCCATCCAATCAAAAATCGGACAAACAGTTCTAAAGTTGTGGGGCGTTTTGTAGACCCTTGCAATTGGTCAGTTTTCCAAACAATAAACAGCGTTATTTGTTACACGTGATATCTGTGTGACCACAATAGTTTTTTAGAGATATTTTGGTATCTTTGTAAACATAATGCTTCAAGCTAACTTTCCCTGTAAACCAAATATGCTATATTTGAACAATTTACTGTGTAGGACCGTGGGAAAGTGACTGCTAATACGGTCTCATCTAAGGATTGAATATGAACCCTAACGGCTTTTTATAACATGGGTAGACATAGGAGTTTGCGCGCGCATCGTGTATAGCTTGAACGTGCGAGAGATTTCTACATTTTTTCTCTCTTTTGTTATTCAAATAATTCTAAGTCAAACACTTTTAGGAAAAGATAATTTACAAGTATACAGTTCACTTTCTTGATTTATTCTCTACATTTTGTTATAATAATATTTAAATTTTGGGTAAAGCAAATTTTCCTAAATTACGTTTGAAACTAGGCCTAGATTTGTTAGCAGCCGTGTAGATAGAAAATAAAACTGGTGTTTTCAAAATAAGAAATTTGAAATTGATAAATGTTTTTATACAGTTCTACTTAGAACTAAATTATGAAACTTTTTTACGCTTACGAAAAAATTACAAAAAATGGTTACTACTTGTTATGTAGGCCTAAAGTTGAACATTTTTCTTTCGTTACTGAACATTTTTTGTTTCTTGAGCTAATAACTTTTACAATTTTACATCAATAAATTTTGTAATTGCATATATGAATTCTTTGAACCTTGCTCTGAAAAAAAGATACAAAACACTTTTGGATTGGTATACAATTACTATATTTGGTGAATTTTTGAAAATATGCTTGCACACGCACCGAAATGACTTGGCGTTGCAAAACATTAACATGGACAGTTTTAGGGTTAAAGATGTATGCAAAACAGATCTACAGAAACAATTTACAGCGGCATGTCTTTTATTGCTTTCAAACAATAACCTTTTTAATCTCGCTACAGGAAGGAACATGAGAGCATATCCTGACATTCGACTGATGATAATTTTACATTGATTTTAACAACGTGTTTTTCATTATTTGTAAAATGAGTGTTTATTGCATGAAACTAAATATTAATGATTTCCCGACCCTTGCTTGTACATAAAGTATCTGACGAGGAACAGACAAAATCTTAGAAGTCACCAATGTAATTACAGTATAAAAAACAAGTTGAAAAAACAGAAAAAGTTTTACAATTCAATGCCATTACGAGTAACACAAGAAAGAAATTACATCTATAAATGGCTTTAAGATATATTAACATATAGCACAGTTTTTATAGTAATTTTTAGGTTTCGTGACATCCCCGAGGATTTTATTAATATTGTATATTGAATGTTTAGTACATTTTGATGGTGTTGAAGTTTTTTACCCTTTTCAACAAAACATTAATATTTGTCCTTCAATTGAGATTTCATTAACGGGCTATTTTTGGAGAAAAGGATGAAATTTGTATTTTGAAACCAACGGTCCGACCTTTCCCACTCAAACTGTTTCAACTATAATAGTAGAACATACAATTTGACCCAAATTTATTATCATAGAGACAGCTCAGAACTATAAGAATGAATGGAACTTAACAAGCCTAGGCTATCGCCATATTTATCCCACACGATTTAGGCAATTAGAACAGAACAATCATAATGTAAATTATATTAATTGTAGGATATTAATCATAGGAAATACACATTAGCCTAAATTAGGTCAACGAACGTGTTCACTAAAATACGCGTGAAATTCACAATACATTACCGATATACATCTATTGCATTGGCAATGCCAAACTATGTAATCTAGGTAGGGGAAGCTGGCCAAATAAATAAATAAAATAAATTAAAACCCATTAGAAATATCAAATTATATTCACTGAAACACTAGGAAAGGGCATATTTAATTTGAAATAGTCCATTGCATTTAAAAAATAATAAAACATAGTCAAGGAGGCAGACATATTTGTTTACGTTACAAGGATAGTGGTGCACACCAAGAGATGCAGGGACTCGCCATACGTAAACACAAACATTGCATAAAAACAATACTTCCATTAACTTAAATTAGCACAATAACATAAGTAAAGTGAATGCCTAGAATTAGTTTCAACACAAAACAGTAATTAACACAATAATTATAACGCCTAATCTAATAGTAAACGCCTAATAGTAAACGCCTAATAGTAAACTAAAGCCTAATCTTAAACCCAAAACTCAAGTTGATGCTTCGAAGAAAACAACCAATCAGAGAAAAGGACTGTGCAGTTGTAACCGTATAATAAAAGTGATATTTAAACAGAACTGTGATTAGTGGATATAAACAAATCAATAAGTATAACAGTGCTTTTTATAATATCAAAACAATAAACCAGGCCTGCAGAATACGCCTGAACGAGGTTCGGGGGAAATTGGGACTGAGCTGGGGAAATTTTGGCCGGAGAAAAATCCACAAATAATAAGGAAAATATAATTAAGTTATTTTGTTGGAAAATAGAAAATAAGAAATGAATGGGAACAAAGGTCAGCCTAATCGGTTTGTACGATACATATATATACACACACACACACACACACACAGAGTGTGTTGTCTGCTCTCTGCTGCAAGCTGCAAGTCGGACAGGGTTCCTATTTAATTTTCACTGCCGATACGATATTTTTGTACCGGTTGATGAATGGCAGTTTCCTGATTCTTGACGGGTGTTTAAATACTGGCGTTCGTTAGGTATTAAATTATTATTACCATACCGGTATGCAAATTTTGATTAGTTTCATACAAGTGATACTATTTAAGCGATTATAATTAAATCATATTAAACCAAATTATTGATGTTTTTTCATTTTTTTTACAGAAATTCAAAATCAGTCTTTATCAGTAAAATGCGTATAATGTGATGTGCGTACCCATTTATTATTTCGGCTCACATTAGAATGCCGAAGTATTGAAATCATGTGATGATTTTGTGTGTGTCTGTGTTTTCCTGTATACATGATATAAGCACTCACAGGCATCACAGAAAACTATGTGATACCAAAATTTTAGAAATTTTATTGCGAAGAGTTGAAAAGCTTTTGTGCTTTCCAGCATGAGTTGTAGCGCGTCGGGATCACGTTTTTGGATCAAAATTCTAAAAATATTGGGTCAAAATTGTGAAAATACAGTGTGGGGTACGAAAAAACGATTTTGAGAGTTTAAAAGTCGTAGTGCTTCGGAAGTCGCGTTTCTGGGTGAAAATTTTGAAAATATTGGTTCAAAATTATGAAAATACAGTGTGGAGTATCGTTTTATATGTTTTTGGGTACGGAAAACCCGATTTTGACAGTTAAAAAGTCGTAGCACATCAAGGTTATGTTTTTGGATCAAAATTTTGAAAATACAATTTGCAATTATTTTGTTGAAGATTTATATTGGAATTTAAAATGAATATAATAATTATTATTAAAACATAATGTCAATAAATGTAGAAATAGACAAAAAAAAAAAAATACTGTTAATGTCCGACGCGTCTGTAGCTAATAGCGATTAATTTTGGGGAAATCGTTAGTGAAAAAAAGTGTGTTCTGGGGGGGGGATTTTGTGTGCTAAAACATTTTCTGCACCCTTGGTTAAAACAACTTCAAACCATATTAATTTAAATAATATTGAACTGTGAACTTGCTAATATCAATTGAATGATTGTTTTACAACAGATCTTATTGTCATGAACAATATTTAAATCATTCAACATTTCAACTACAGACTAATCTACCATCCAAATAATTTCAAATATTAATATTTTATTTTCAATTAACTTCATGAATTTGTAATTCAAACTTGTAGATGAACTTTGAAATGTCATACAAACTATAATTCAACCAGATAATAAACCTGTAACTTTTGTGTATCGTATCCATGCACTGACTTACAAGGGTAGGATGCAATTTTTGGTTTAGCCTTGGACAGTCTGGACAGCAAAGTAGACTTGCCAGCATTAGGAAATCCTACGAAACCAACATCAGCTATTAACTTGAGGTCTATAGTAATAACTTGTGACTGTCCTCGAGCACCGCAGAACCCGTTGTCAACACAACCTCCTGTTCCGCCCTTGGCCACCAACAGCTGATGTTCTTCCTCATTCAGATCACCTAGAAAGTGATATAATGCTTCTTTATAAAGTCATAACAGAAATTAAAACATTTTCCTAGCAGTAAAAAAGTAAAATAAAAACTTGTTGATGTCTGTTTTACAAAATATGTTATTGTTTTAACTCTCGGAAAATAGAAACCATGGGAGGGG
>JAGFPH010000738.1:81495-94474 GCA_018207615.1 Philaenus spumarius
TCTCATTACATAGGTCGGTCAGATATCAGAGACTTCGGATGTGACAGATTGTACTGTACATCTCTGCATGAGTCAGTAACCATTAACAGACCCGCACTCCCATTACATAGGATTAACCTTACCTAGTTTCCGTCCTAACTGACTGTACACAGTTATTCCAGGAGGACAGGTGATTGTCACATCAGTTCCAGGAACTCCCAAGATGCATCGTATGGAACTGTTCTGACCATGACCTGCCGTCACTCGCTTCAGATGATGGGCTTTCAGTACGTCTTTCATTGTAGTACCTGAAATATTACATCAAAAAGATAGTAAATACAATCATGGGCGTCATAATGATATTTGGTGGTAAGTTGAAACTGCATTAATGTAGATCGAAGTTAACATCCACAAATAATTTAAAGGATATCTGAACAATGTACAAAGTATAACAGATTACTTTAATAGAACATGTAGAGAACAAACGACTCAGATTATACACTTCAATTGGAACTTAGGTTTTTCGAACATAAGGAAATAGATTTCATTACGAGTCTGTAAAGTGTATTTTAGTACAAGATCATGTTTTACGGGCGAGACGAAGCCGAGCACATCAAGTCTATCAAGTACCGAAAGAGCACTTTTGCTATGAGTAATAAACGATACTTTTTATCACACTGCAAATAGTTATTGTTAATAAAGATAAACAAATTTAAACTCAATGAAAGCCTTTTTTATTTACATTAACAGTCACCAAGCTACAACAATCAGAGTCTGCTTCCATTATTAAAATTAACGCATATTTCAGGCTATTGCAAAACATATGTTCACCTATTCAAAGTTGACAATATATATTTATTGTAGGCAGGCCTACAATTATTATAAATACTGTTCCTCTGTTTGGCCATTTAAGGCCAATCTGTTAAGGGAGTTAACCTAAATGTTTTGATTAAAGTTTGAATGACATGTAAGTTTCCCTTTTCTAGACAGTGCTCTACAGCCTTTTCGGTGTTTACATAAATTTTTTCCATCTTCGTTTTCTGAGAAGAGGTCATTTACAAACCCACCATCACTCACTTTACTTACATTTTTTCCTTCAAACTTATTTTACTTGATTTAATATTTTCATTAGTCAATATGGATTCCTAACCTTTTAACCTGCAACAACTTAGCAAAAACACCAACCTGCAAGTTGCTATTGAATTACCTTCTTTGACCTGAACGTACACATTCCCTCCATTTCCTCCTGCACCTCCATACTTAGGATAACCCATTCCTCCTGCACCACCTTGAACATACAGTCTTAGAGAATCCAAAAACTTTTTCTGAAAATGTTTCCGTATTTTCTGAAAACAATTAAATCTGATCAGACGTTAGGTAAACTAGAATTTAAAATATATTATAAATAATGCACTCTTTAGAAGTGGCACACCCAGGTATTTATTGAAGGAAGCATTGAAAAGTAGGAAACTGTAGGCCTGTATTTAATTATGCTTACGCTATTATAAAATTACGAATATTATGCTCAATAATAAAAGTTTTTAGTCTGCCACTGTAAAGAATGAAAACCAGAGTAAGTTCATTACAGATTCATTTCACAAGGTAGCCTATTCAAATTAACTTACAGACCTCATTTAAATAAAAATGGGCGACATCAAACATAATTGTTGTATTAAAAAGCAAATTTTCCAATTTATCAAAATATCTTAACGCTTACACACTACTAAACACACCATAAAAAGGAAAATAACAAAGTTTTAACATTCCCAGAATGTGCTTTTAGATTGGCAGCAGGGAAGCATATTGTAAACTTACGCTGGTGTAGGTGTAGAGTGTTTTTGTGTGCATTTTATATTGGCAACCTAGCCATAATAATCCATCAAGGGCGCAACTTTACTATTTGACTCTACGCCATATTACTGAAGCGGTGCCAACATATGCGCAACGAATGTTCTAATATGTCATTGTAATGTTCAATTCAATTTCTAAACCTCTGAAATAAATGAAAACCGAAAATAACTTTAACAAAACGTATTGTAATTAATTATAAATAGAAAATAAAACACTTTAAACTTAAACTCTATTCATAAGTTATTAAGAAAATATTAGACATAAGCCTATGTTAGACATGGAACATCGGATTGTGAATGCAAAAGTAAATAAACACGATAGCCGGTTTCTGCTATTCCTACGACTTAATACCACTTAATAAAATAAAATAATACTTTTAACTTAAACTCACTTCAAGAATAATTAAAAAAAAAAACCTAAAAGGTTCTAACCTATAATACTTAGTTATAGTACCGGTATGTTTACCTGTATTCAACATTTAAGTTAACAGTAAAATGTAAAACAATGTCGTTGTCTGTAAAAATATTAGGCTAGGGTCGAATAGTAGTATACACTTTTCATACGAAAGATAATAACTTCAAACATTCATTTTTTATATTTATTCGTATATTTACAGTTAATCTTGCGGTCTGCAAACATATCTATATTTACGGTCTAGGCTAATCATTATACCTACCATTAATCTACTGAAATACAATATATATTTCAACATGCAATTAGTACAATATAGTTAGGTTGGCAGCACTACTCTATTTCCTAAAAAAAAGATCATCGTCTGCAAACATATGAGCAAAGAGTCAAATAGTAAAGTTACGTCCCCATCAAGTAGTTAGTGTTATACTGAAAATATGCTGTACAATCTAGGCCTATAACAAAGGTAGAGTAATTTATATAGCTTTAAGACCGGTACTATAAGAACCTTTTAGTGTAAAAAACCTGATTTTACAATGTTTCCTTACAAGAAACAAGCATTATTTGGTAGGATATTTTATTACTTAGTAAAAAACATACCTTTCCATCTTCTGAAAATTTTCTCAAAAAACTTGTTAGAAAAACCATTTTATATATATATGCAACTGCAATGAAATCCTTTAACAAAAAATATTAAATATTGCAATCCACTACAAAACACTCGAGTTTGTTGAGAGTAACATTTTGAGGTTAGTTGACTTCACAATATTTGTAATTTTAAATACAACGTCCGTGCCACTTAGATATTAAGATTCCATTCATATAATAATGTTCTTGCTAAAGAAACAGATGCAACTGTTTGAACGATACAATATTTTATATGGTTTAGTATGTATTACAATACATTTTAACATTAATACTTCTTAAATTATTAAAAAGAGAATTCAATATCCTTGTTTGCTTATACAGAATAAATATTTTTACATTCCTATATTTAGTTTATTGGTTGGATTATATAACTATAAACAAAAGCTTGTGTGATCTTTCAAGGGTCACGAGATTAATTATTTTTTGTCTTGTCGCTGATTCTGATATAATTCTGTCATTTCTGTGGTCTTATCAACAACAACGTATGTTTATCATATGAAACTCGGTTCAGTTTCTTTTTATTAAAACTTATGGGTTATGTAGATTTGGTATTACTTTTTCCCAACTTATTCTATTTCTAAAAGAAGGAGAATTTAATTTTCACTTCCACAAGAAGAGAATAATTTGTTGGATGTGCAAGTGTTTTGTAAAATATCTAATATTAAGGAGGGTCGCAAATACAATTTCTGTGCTAGGCCTATTTTAGTTTTCATTCTAAATGCGAGAATAGTTTAAACATTTCTTAATTAAATAATTAATTGTAGGCCTAAATATAATTTATTAACATAGTTAAAATAATTATAACATAGTTAAATACAATACATTACTTAGTTAAACATGGGGATTCGAAATTGTCCTTTACTTAAAAATATGGCATACGTTAATGGTAATTGGGTTGAAGCCAAATCACTGAAAACATTTGAAGTGGTAAACCCTGCCAATTGTGAAGTTATTGGTGCAGTCCCTGATATGGATGTTGTTGATGTTGAAATTGCAATATCTTCAGCATATACAGCATTTAAATCTTGGAGTACGACAACAGCCAAGGTAAACAACTAAGGTTACGGTACTTAAATTTCTTACTAAATTTTTGTAATTTTAAGATTGGTGGTGTTTTTATAACCTGTATGCTTTTTCAGTGGAACTGTATGTGGCGTAGGCTTCATGATTAAGGTGACCAACCGTCCCGTTGACCCAGTGAGCCGCCTTGAGACATCTTTTTGTCGGAGAATAATAAAATGCGGACGTCCGCGAATCCCTTTCTACTTTATACATTTATGCTACATGGATTGTTTTAAAGGAAAGACCAAATTGGGAAAACGTGATAGATAGTGTTGCGTATATTTCCTCCAAATTCAGTAATTTAACCATTAATGATAATAATGAGCTATTTTATGAAGTATCGTGTTTAAAACAATATGTGACGCAAGAGAACTGAAAGAATAGAGTGAAGGAAAGGCCACTCTTGATCTCAAATGGTAGCTTTCTAAAAAATTTTTTTCACTTCAAATCAAAATGTACCGATTAGGCTTATAATATTAAATTCCTTGTTGAATTAAATTTGATCTCTCTTTACCTGGAGCGGTGTGAAGCTAGCAATAACTGTCACGACCCAGCAATAACGACCAGCGGGGGCAAATACCGCCCGCATAGTAGTTCTGGAACAAATGCTGCTGTTGAAAGAGTGTTTACCCTAATAAACAATTTATCTGAAAATTAATCACAGTTAAATACGACTTTAAAAGCTAGGCCTATGTGCAAAATATACATTCCTATAAATAGTTTATAGTCTATAAATAGACAAAGGTAATTTAAAAAAAGTTTTAAAATATAGAGTTTTACTTATAGACTATTTTTTTTTGTAAAGTAATTATAAATGGTTGCCTCTTTTAAGTTACCCTGTAATGATGTAGGCCTATATTTCATATAGGAATAAACCATGGTCTCTGTTTTCATATCTATAAGCCATAATCTACTATTCAATTTATATTAAGAAATGTGGGGTGCAAGTAGGCCTAATTGTAGGTAAAATTAGGTTTGGTTATCATATTGTAGGTCTTGTTATTTAAGTTTAAATTCAAAATGTATAGGCTAATTACAGTTGTGGACAGCATAACTCTGAACCAGGATCGTTTCACATCCGCTGTAGATCCTTTAGATGCTAGCCTTTTCCTGGTTCAGAGATACACACTGTCCACAATTATAGTACCGTTTTGACATTTTCTACAAGATATTGTGTTCCCAGGAAAGAGGCAATTTATTGAGGAAATGGTATAACACGTTGGAAGAAAATGTGCAAGAAGTATCCAAGATAATCACTGCAGAAACTGGAAAACCTCTCAAAGAGTCATTGGGTGAAATTGCATATGGAAACTCATTCGTTGATTGGTTTGCTGAAGAAGCTAGGAGAATTCATGTAAGAAAACTAATAATGTTATCAATGTTTAGTAATTTAAATAAAACTTAATATTATGTATAGAAAATCATTAAAATTGTTTATATTCAATGTCACGACAACCGTTTCGATGATGTTTGGGCTCCGTAATAGTTGCGTAACCTTTGTAGTTTCGTAATGTCTGTCCGTCCAAGTGTGTAGCGCTTTTGTTCTACCTCATTTTATGACTAAATGTTTTAGTAAATATGGATAATTGAAAGTTTAAAAATAGATTTTACGATGTCTAGATTGTAAAACTCATTGTGTTAAAACCTCGCCACATCCGATGACCTCACAAGGTGGCGACTCCCAGCTTATTGCTGGCGAGTACCTCTTTGGTTGTTTGAGCGGTATAGCGAAACAAAATATTTTATGACAAAAATACATTTTTATATTTCTGAAACACTTTTTCCTTCTCACTAAACAAGTTGCATGATAAAAAGTTACTATTTTTAGTGACTCAAATATGTTTCCTTTCTGAGAAATACAAATCGGTCACTGTCCTTGACTAGCTATCTTCAATGTTGAATAACAAATAAACAAACAAGGAGATCAATATTCGCGGCAAAAACGACATAGAATAAACGTTTAGGAGGTGATGATTGATTAATAACCAATATTCGAGCAGAGGACAAGATAACTATGTTTTTTTTTCTTATTCAACACTTGTCCCTAAAACAGCTGAGCAAAGACCGCCTAACATTAATCGCTGCCTTTATGTTATCGATCGCGATAGAATTGGTGCGAACAATTGTCTGTTGGAAGTTTGTTAGTGAACTTCAACTGCTAGCTTAGTTGAAATAGTTTCAATTTGTTAAATTCTTCGAAAAATCACTTAAATTTAAGGTAACTAATAATAGTACCTTAATTGCATGACAAAACGGTCACGTAAATAGTTTAAGTATAGGCTATATTAAAATATTGCAGTAACCATCATGCCTAGTTAGTTGTGCATTCGTTGTCTTTATCCTAAACTCAATAAGACAATCCTATGTTACTTATTAATGCTAATTCACCGAGTTTTACTTAATAATTACAAAACGGCCACGTGCAAATCGGTAGCGTGACCGTCATGGTATTACGTGACCTTGTTGTTTATTTACCACTTTTAGTAATATATCCTTTGTTTATGTTTTATCTGGAATTATTAAAGATGTTATTAAAGATTGTGCTGTTACACATATTAATTCAAGAAGCTACTTTGGTTTGTTTAAATATTACATTATTATAGCCAATCAGTACTTTGTTATGATTTTTCCTTTGCTTTGTTTATTTCGTCATTAAAAGCTGCTTACCCCAACCATTGTTTGTTTTAGTTATCAAAATGACTATTTTACTTGTCTTCCAGCATTTTGTAATCACAAATTTAAATCATCATCAAAACGGCCCCGCTTCAAAACGATTGCTGCAACGCAGTCACGATTGCTACCATTCGGTCATGATCGCTACCATCCGGTCATGGCCACATAAATCGGTCACACATACGAAATTGGCAGTATAAATGTTTCATTCAAAATCTGATTATATAATTTCTATACAGAATTATTAACTGAATGTTATTGGGTACCGGTATATAGATATTATTTATTATATTTTTAAGCTAATCTCAACGTAATATTTTGCCCATTTAGCAAGCGTGACCAATTTGTGTCCATTGATGCTTTGGTACACTAAAAGTCCATAAAAAAATAGAAATTCATAAAATTCAGCTCAGCTACATATGAGATAAGGTTTCTGAACATGTTATTTACCTAATATGCTATATATTTATATAAAATCAAATACTTAATTTATTTTTTTTTTCTTTGAAATTGTCACATTTTGTGACTTTTACCCATATATATTACTTAATTTTTTATAGGAAAAAGTTTTGAAAAATCTAATAAAATCTCTGAAGTACCGGTAATCTAATAAAATCTCTGTAGTAATATTGCCTACATAAAAAATTAGAAGAAAATAGAGTCTAATACAAATTTTAATAATTTGAAAAAGATATTTATGAAATGAGTTTTAGTCAAATAAATATAACAAATATTCAGAAGATAATGTCATCGTAAAAACATTTTTAGAGGTTAGGTCAAACGAAATAAATTATAATGTCGTCATTGAAGTTAATGAGTTATTCAAGGTTGGGTTAGGAGACAGCGTAGAAAAAAATAAAAAGTTAATAGATTTGAAAGAAGTTAAAGTAAACATAGATTTGGTTCGATCTGTGAAATATCGAAATTAAATGATAAATGAAATGAAGTTAATGAACGATATGAGGATATAAATGAAATAGGCCTAGTTAAATTTTTGAGGTTAAATTAAAGGAAGTAATAATAAAGGTTAGATTTTTGTAATAAATATGGAAAATTTTTATTTTATCTTGTAAGGAAAAAGTTTTTAATCACCTTTAAGAATATTGGTTTTTTTAATCTCCATACTTTCTCTTACACAACACTAATACCAAGAATATGTAACAATAAAAAGAATTCAAATACGAACACGTGAACAAATTTAAAATGCCGATAGTAAAAGTGAAATTATGTGACTAGTCAGTAGAATATCTAACAAGGGCTCAATTTCGGTGAGCGCCTGAACTATCAATAATGTATAATCATACTATGCATATAAATATCAAGTAACAATTTTGTTATGTTTGCTCAATTTTGAGAAACTGTTTGTGCAGCTGTTGGCCACACTGTTGTGATTATTGCTTTCTCCACCCCCAAACAAGCATGTGTGCGCTAGTAGCTGTTTAGATAAAAGTTGCCATTGGACGCACCCACCTAGTCAAAAGTTCACGCAGTTGTTTGGTTTTTGTACGCAAAAACATTGAACTGATTGAAGTTCATCTCCAATTGAAAGAAGTGTATGCAGAGTCGTGCATGGACGTCAAAAACGTTTGCAATGGTGTAGAGAATTGACAACGAAAGGTCCGGGATACCATCAATTTCAGACGAGACAGTTGTAAAGGTTGAGGAAACCATGCGTGAAGATTGCCGGATGACTCTAGATGTTCTCTGCGTTTCCCAAAGCACCAAACACAGGGTTTTAACGGAAAAGTTTAAGTATCGGAAGGTGTTCAACGAGTTGATTCTTCCCATGAATTTCTTTGCCGCTATGTAAAGGAAAAGAACAACTTTTTGGATAATTGTCAGGTAGTACGGACTTGGCATCCTGTGACTGACAACTGTTCCCCAAGTTCAAAGAAGATTTGGCCGGAAAGTGATTCAGCTCTGACGACGGGGTGAAAGATGAGGTTCAACGCTTTCTCAAGGACATGGCGGGGAGCTGGTATGATATGGCATACAAAAACTGTCACAGCGTCTACAAAACCTCATCGACTGAAGTGGCGATTATGTAGAAAAATAGACAAATGTCGAACCTTTAAAATTATGTAAATATTATAGAAATTGAAGGTTTTTTTATTTAAGACCTTACTTTATGGATTACCCTTTTATCTAGATTCAACAATCTTGTAACTTATTAGGCCTATATAAAACACATTAATTTGTCATTATTTTTTTAATAATTCAATATTATATGCATACGCAAAACATTACTGCCTTTTTTTGCCGTAAAAATATATATATATATATATATATATATTTTTAATAACTGGTTTTTGAGGTTACAAAGCATATTATTAAGCCAAGACTAAAACTGGTATTGTAAATTATGTAACACGTATGTTTATGTAATGTATGAGAACAGTTAAGTTTTTAATCATTTCATCATTAACTTTATCTCTTAACTGATAATAACCTATAATAAAGCCTATAATTGAAAGCCTACATAAACATGTACCAGTCTATACGAAATTAAATTTTTGGAATGCGTTCTGGGTCCCTAAAGACTGGTCATGTCAAACTTGAATGGTAAAATTTGTTTTAAAGTCTTAGCTTTGTTGTGATACAACCAAACTGCTGAGATGCTTTAGTGTAGCCATTTACAAGAGGTAAAAAAAATACATAATAAATTAAATTTGAATAACAAGGTATACTTAATTTATTCAAATATACTAAAACAAGTTTTATATGCCCTTAATACAAACATAAATTAATATGCCCTTAATACAATATGAATTAACCCTCCCTTATTATAATATGCAAAAGTAATTTAAAAAAATCCCCCCCTTTTATGCTTAAATAAAGAACTTAGGTTATTTTACAAAAAAACATATGTATAGTTATAATAAATGCATGTCTGAAATCAATAATTACAATGTCTTCTTATTCTAACACATATCTTGTCAGAAGTAATAAAGGTATTAACCTATTTATTTGAGTGATATTGATATAAATACATTATCTTACAAGAACACTTAAATTTTTAAGGTTGGCCAACCATACATAAATATACAGGGTGTTACAAAAATGTGTGATGGGCTGTACAGGACCTGATTCTACATGCAAAAATAAGTCGAAAATGTAGTATAACATTTTTTCGATTTCGGCTTAGTTTAGCCGTAATCCGCCATTTTGTTTTTTTACAAAAACTTACTGTAACTCTGGAAATAGATAAGATATCGAGTTTAAATTTGGAATAAGCATTTTATATGTTACGATTAACAAGTATACCAAACACAAAGAATTTATTTTTATAATTTTCAAAATGGCGGCCGTTACAAATTTTTAACGTGGAATATCTTGAAAACCGTTAACTTTACAAAAAATATACAAGAGACAAAATATTTTCCCTTTTTAACGACAGACAAAATGCTTTTTTTGTAGTTTCAGTAGGTCAAAGGATAACCGAGTTATCGACAAAAAACATAATTTCTTGGTAATTGTCTACAAGTGAACTGCGGCTAAACTAAGCCGAAATCGAAAACGTGTTATACTATATTTTAGACGTATTTTTGCACGTAGAATCTGATAGCCCGCTAGAAAAATAACTACACAAATTATTAAATTTAAAAAAAAATTGTGGTTTTAGGCTAATTTTGGTTGTAGACAATTACCAAGAAATTATGTTTTTTGTCGATAACTCGGTTATCCTTTGACCTACTGAAACTACAAAAAAAGCATTTTGTCTGTCGTTAAAAAGGGAAAATATTTTGTCTCTTGTATATTTTTTGTAAAGTTAACGGTTTTCAAGATATTCCACGTTAAAAATTTGTAACGGCCGCCATTTTGAAAATTATAAAAATAAATTCTTTGTGTTTGGTATACTTGTTAATCGTAACATATAAAATGCTTATTCCAAATTTAAACTCGATATCTTATCTATTTCCAGAGTTACAGTGAGTTTTTGTAAAAAAACAAAATGGCGGATTACGGCTAAACTAAGCCGAAATCGAAAAAATGTTATACTACATTTTCGACTTATTTTTGCATGTAGAATCAGGTCCTGTATAGCCCATCACACATTTTTGTAACACCCTGTATATAGAAAGATTTCCAAAAATAAAATAAAGTTTTATAATAATTTTTGACGTCACGTATAGTAGAAAAAAATTTTATTTAAAATTTTGAAAGGAAACCGTGTGGGTTTGAAAATTACTAAAAGTTTGCTAGCGTTCCATCCAATTAATTAATAAAATTCACCAGTTTATTTAGCCTGGTAATATTTGAACTATTCTTAAATTTTCCTTTTCTTTAATATAGCCTAAATATATTATTTTTTATTTGGTGAAAAGCCTCTGTTCACAGAAGGTTCACAAACTGGTTGACGTGGCACTAATTACTGTTTAGTTTAGTTGTTGGTCTTAGATTTTTTTTTTTTTAACTTTAGGTGCAGCGAAACCATTTTCAAACTTAGTTGTCTGCTGCGTGGAAAGAATTCAATCCAAATGTTGAACCAGTATCGAGTACTGTCAAAGAGAAAAGAAAGCGTTAGCGTATTTAAATTGCAAATTGTTTAATTTTGTTTTTCAGTCATAGACAAAAATGATTGAACAAAACTTTAAAGTCAACATGACAAGCTTGTTTAGGCCAAAACTTGGTTAGAACATGTTTAAGCATCACTAAACTCTATACATAACGTACAAGTTGTAATTTGATCATTATGCACTATTTCTCTTTTAATTAAAGTTGTACATGGTTATTCTACTTTAATAAACTGGATTGAACTGCTTATAATGGCTATCCAAGAATTTGTTTCAATAGTTAGGCCATTATCGATTGTCTTTAACATAAGATTAAGTTTCAAAATTGTCTAGGATATGAAACTAATTTTTTTTAAATTAATTTTTCTTTCACAAAATTAGGCTTATGCCTACACAGTAATTATATTTAGTGTTTTAAACTAAAGTTTACGAAAATACAAAGACAAGTTACAAAACTTTGGATAATTATGACGAACTAAAGCATCGTAAGCTATAACTAGAATAATAATAAAGTTGTACCTAGATTACGTGAAGATCTCATTTACAAACAAATTATATAACCTCGACTAACTCGACTTTAACATTACTGATTCTTTTGTTCAAACGCATTTCGCAAAAAAAAAACACTAGCCTTACGAAACTACTTCTGTCCGTCATGGCAGATGAAACTGGAATAATGAAACTGGTGTACGTGACTGAAAATCAGATAAGAAAAGTAGTCTCAGCGCTCCGGTAGTAGGTTATGCTGGCTCCGGTCGCGAGGCTACAGTTTACAGTCTGGTTTGTGTAGTTTCGTATAGCTAGATAGCGAGGGAGTGCAGTTTGGAGAATATTACAGCGTTGAGTGTGAGTTATTTAACATGTGCCGAATTTGTTAATAACGGCACACATATAACATCTTATATGTTAATTCTAGTAAAGACAGGGAAGTAAATAAAAAGCTTTGTTTAAGTACACTAAGGAGCTCTTGCAAGAAAGATTTCCTAACATTGTTAAATATTAAATTAACATATCCGTAGATGTACAGAGTGTGGCAAAATTCTGGGATATAATTTTAATCTATGCTACTTCTTAAGAAAGTTGCAGCTGACGGTATTGGATAGATCTGGGTTTTCTATAGGGCATGCCAAAATTGAGATCCAAATATGTTGTTTCTTATTGGTATCCTAGACTCTCAATCAATTTCCTGGCTTCCCAATATAGGTGCCATGTTGTTCAGGACCCATGACTTGCTTTCACAGAGTTTCTAACTTCGGGGAAATGAATAAATAGTCAGGGACCTGTAAAAAAGGGAATATTGTTTCATGTCAGTGAGTCGTTGATGCAAAAACTGAGAGGCTTTCTTTGCTTGAGCTTGTCATGAAGACGTTTTTTTTTCAGGGAGGCATCTGTTTGTACAGTTGAAACCCTCGTTCTTGGCACTCGGGATATCGCGAGAAAACCAAGTTTTTACCTCCACCATATATCTCTGTTACTCCCTTATTCAGAATTTGGTACGGTGATAAAATAAACTTTGCGTAGGACTGTAGCCTCTAACCGGGTTTTACTACGCTGTACTAATAGTCTCAAACCAGGCCCGTGCGTAAACCTCAAGTGCCAAGAACGGTTGATCCAACTGTAAAATTCAAGCCTGTCAATGTTCCTTATATTTTAGTGTACATGCAGTAACATTCCAAATAACTTAAAGATGTCTCACTAATGGAAAGGTGATATTTGACTCACTAATGGCAAGGTGATGTCTGACTCACTAATGGCAAAACAATTTCTGACTCACTAATGTCAAGGCGATGTCTGACTCACTAATGTCAAGATGATGTCTGACTCACTAATGGCAAAGCGAT